>QNGE01003924.1:22090-72169 GCA_008508345.1 Paragonimus westermani | reverse complement strand
TTTGACATCTGGTTTGAATCCGTTGCCATCAACTAAGCAACCGAGACATTCGAAACTGCTTGCAGTAAAAGCGCATCTGTTCGGATTAACAGCAATGTTTTTGTCAACAAACTGTTGGAATAGTTTCAAGAGACGAGAATCATTAATTAACTTGTCTGGAACATGAACGATGAAATCATCTTGATAAACTCCAACAATATCCATACACTTCACAATATTATTCATTACCTGCTGAAAGATAGCGGGATAATTACTAAGTTTAAACCGCAAAAATCGGTTCTGATAAAGTCCAGTATGTTTATCGATTGTTGTTATCGGCATTGATACCTTGTCCAATGGAATTTGTAGGTACGTATCCTTTAAGTCAATCTTGGAGAAAACTTTGGATCCCGAAATTTGTTGAGAATTTCCTCAGGTTCATCAATAGTACATGCATATTGCTTAAGGCATCGATTTACAGTAAGTCGATAATCGCCACACATACGCGGAGTTTTCCCATCAGACTTCAAGGATGTCACCATCGGCGTGGCCCAAGAAGATGAATCGATACGCTCAATAACGGACTTCTCAATCAGCTCGTTGAGCAACTTCGTGACCGGTTCACGGAGACCATAAGGAATTTTACGACGTTTCAGAAAAACCGGGCCACCAGTTACTTCCAGTTTAACTGGAGGTATCTTCATGGCGCCCTTGGCCTTCGAGCAATTGAGAATTGGGTATTTCAAGCTTGTGGAATCACTCGGTGGTACAAGCATAGAAACCTGGATATGAAGCATTTTTAAAATCTTTAGCCCCAAAATGGATGGACCACGATGAGTGACAACAAAGTTGCAATCAAGTGCTTTAGATTGTTCATTAAAGATCGGAGCAGTGACTGTACCCAAAACAGGAATGGAATGACCAGTTACACCTCGTATGGTTACAGAACAAGGATGTAATTTGAATAGAACTGTGATAGATGTCTTTGTGGTGTAACAGATTCTACACTGCCAGTGTCAATAATAAAATCATGTCTTGTGCCACGTACTGTGAAAAAGGTGTGAGATAGATGCCCCGAAATAGATGAATTAGCTGTCACATGTAGCATCAAACTCATTCTGATCAGTTTCTACAAATCGAAGATTTCTGTCCGACTTACAGACACTTTGCAAATGACCTCGTTTCCCAAACTTGTGGCATATAGAGCTGCGGTGAATGCATGTGTATCTGGAATGCTTCTTGCCACATGAGGTACAGTCCCCGATTCTACCAGTTACATGTGTCGATAGTTGTGAAGATTTTCGAGAAACTGGTCGAGAACCATAGTTAAGGGTTGAATTGAATAGCTGCAGTGTTGTGGTTTGTGGATCGCTTTTTGATCAATCTAAACAAGACCGGGGTCTCACTAGAACTCCCACTCTGGACTGTATTATTAACGTTTTCGTACTGTTCACAGATGACTTTGGTAGGTTTTGGGAGTAGCGGTAGTTGTCTATGTAGATCCGGTGCACTAATGCCCGCTATGAGTCGGTCACGAGGTTGGACTTCCAGTTGATCACCAAAACCACACCGTGCTGCCTGAGTTTGGATCTGGAGAATAAAGTCACGCACCGACTGGTTCGGTTGGCGTTGCATGATATTGAATTTGCCTTGTTCGGCGACCTCAAAATTTACAGGGGTGACATGCCCGAGCAGTGTTTTCTTTATGCGCTCGTATGTGAGAGCACTGTTGAACATCAAAAACAGTGACTAGTGAGGTGAATCAATGAAGCGTTTTGGGACCGTTGCTTTTCCTAATGTATTTAAACGACTTATGTGCTGTTATTAAACAGGAGGAACCCTTCTTATTTGCTGATGATGCCAAACTCGTTTACACATTCTGTCAGTTCAGTAACATTGCTTTCCGTTCACAAAGTATACGACGGGACTTAGCGTCATCGCAGTTGTGGTACGAAACATGGCTAATGACGTTCTCAGCGAGCAAATCAAGCATCAGTACATATGGTTGTGTATTATCCAACGGCTCTGTCTCAGTAGACGGTTAAATTTTTGATACCGCCACTTCCGTCAGAAATCTGGGAATATAGTATTCAATCTCCTCCAATTTCTCCGAATGAGTATGTTCTCAGGTAGCAAAAGCTGAAAGGACAATAGGCTGTATCAAAGACTTTCAGTCTACCGATTACGAGGCTGACGCTTTACGAAATGTGCCCGGCTTCAACGTGAGTAGTGTACATTCACTTACTGCCATATGCGCAATTACGATAGGATTGTGTTAGAAAACCTTCAACGAACATTTACCAAAAGCTTACTAGGAGATTCTTCGTTCACCTATAAGCAACGCTGCCAGAAACTTGGTAGTGAACCAATTTGGTTACGCGGACTAAAGTTGCATCTGACAGTTCTTTATAAACTCATGCATTCCGATATTATAATCAAAGCGTTTACCGTCCACTTACAACAGAGTTCCCCAGATGTACTCAGAAATAGGGGGATCAAATTTGCCAACCCTGCTATCTCACAGAAGATCCACTCAAACTTCCTCAGTGTGAAATATTCGTATATTTGGAAAAAAACTACCGAATGAAGTCAGAGCCAATAACAACATCCAGCGTTGTAAAAAGGGTTTGGACAGCTATCTCACGCTATCGAACACAATATCTATCTTCAAGCTCTATGTATCCTCTGATGACCATTTTGAGTGTGCTCCGGGAGATACTCACCGGTCAGCTGCGTATAACGTAGATAACCGTCGCTGCCATCTAACTCCCCTCGAAAACAGTTTGCTTGAATCGATTCGGTGAATCATTTACTCAAATCCCCATCTAGTATTTGGTCTACTGCATGTTCACAAAACCGCTGTAAAATCAACATTATTCAATGCGTATGCGTTTATTCATGTGCACGTATTACCCAGATTGCTGGAAAATACAAAATTGGCGGTTATAAGTAAATACAGCCGAATGATGCTATATGAGCTTTAAGTGGAACACGAACATTTCACGGGGCCTTCCAAACCGTCAAGTCAATATTCCGGTTGCCTCAGTAAATCGTGAAATATCATAACGACTAGTTGTTTCATTACTCAGATAAAAAATATTAATACCGCATGAATTCTTTGTCAAAGACTTTGATATACACACTATTCGTTACAATAAGCGTGACCACTCCATATTTCCTCATTTGACGTGTGGGGTTGCGTTCTTTTTCTTACTTCCATGAAACTCCGTTGTACGGGAAAATTTTCTACGAGGGATGGACGCATAAAACCTATTATCGGGCGGACAATTTCGCGAGATTTTCAACGTTTCGACGGAGTTCGAAAAATTGGATGCAGTTGTAGCGGAGGTTCGACCTTTTGAAGTTGGATCCGGATCTTCCTATTGTATCCGATCAAGCGAACCTGTTTTCGGTGATGACAGGAGACGCGTGCACGCGTGCGTCCGGAGGGTACATGTTCCGCGCTCATCGACCGGCGTTCGAGAGAGATCAAGCATCCAAACCGGATGTTCTGCACGCATCAACGTCAGCCGACACGTCAACAGAGGATTTAGGGCAATTAAACTCGTAATGTTGCACAATCATCCGCGCGACGTTACTGCTACGAAATACGAGGCCTCAAGGCGTCGCCTCACAGTGGATGAAATCAAGGAGATTCGACCATGAATGCTCAACGACACCGTATCCTTTAACATTACT
The DNA here is from genome assembly GCA_008508345.1 of Paragonimus westermani. Lineage (NCBI taxonomy): Eukaryota > Metazoa > Platyhelminthes > Trematoda > Plagiorchiida > Troglotrematidae > Paragonimus > Paragonimus westermani. The sequence continues at coordinate 68,491 of QNGE01003924.1, read as the reverse complement.
CAGTGAATTCGGCAGCACTTCGACAAAAAGATAACAATGAAGGATATGTGCAACCTTCGAGCACGCGTGTTCGCCAAAAGAAACACCGTTGGCTACCTAGGTAGTTTGCACGTCCAACTGAGCACAAGCTGTGAGTGCTGCTACAATGTAGATGGTGAGAACCGTTCGACGCATTTTATGTTCATCAGCAGTAAACAGATAGAAAAAAGATAGAATTATGTTGGCGCTACCCCGAGATAATCGGTATGGACGCCACTTACAGGAATTGTAAGGAACGGTATACTTTGTTTTAGTTGTTGTAGGTGCAAGCAGAGTGGCCTTACCTATGTGCTTTGGTTCGCTTGCGAACTAGACTACGGTAACCATCGCAACGTTTCTCTATCAAATATTCATTTTCGTGGGGCCAGTGAAGACGAGTACCATGACCATGAACGACAGTGCGTTCATACAAGAAGCAATTACACAAGAGCTGCTGTACATCCGTCAAGTACTGTGCAAAGTGAAAAATTTGCAGACAGTGCATGATAAGACTTCCAACGGAACTCTTAAGAACTGGTTCCTGTTTGCTATGCTGACCCAGTTCGCCCGTTCAGTCTATGTTCCAATTCGTTCCCATTCACTTCAGTTTCGGTATTTTTTGATGAATTAACTCTATACGTTTCCCCAAAGTCATCCACTTCTGTGCGGGTTATCTCCTTCGTTGTTGTAATTGATTTCACCTTAATTCCGTCATCCGTCGCTCGCACACCGTTGGTTGGTCTTGCTTTTGCAAGGCATCCAGACGGTGTCATTTGAGCGGCTCCCTCCGTTTTTGATTGGTGTACATGGTGCACTTGAGGTCAGGGATTGTGCTGTGTTGGTGACAGCACTCGTTCGGGTTCTTGAATAGAGTTCTGTCACGTTGTGTGTTCCACAGAGTTCAGCATCCCTGGTTGGTGTACATTATCCATTTGGCCACACATACACCGTCCTATGTTTGTCACTAAGGCTCATGTACAATAATCGTACGCCCCGGAGTCTGCCCAATGGTTCGCCAGGTTTGGGAGTTCCTCGTCCTCCCTCACCCAAACCGATTCATTTCAACTCACTTCAGACAATAGTTATATCACGTATTGGCGAAACACCCTGAAGATGCAGTTGAACGTTCTCCCCAAAGTGACCTTGAACTACTGGAAAAGTCAACCCGCACACAACTTCGTAGAAGGCAAGTTAGTGTAACATCACATTTTTGGGACTGAATCTGTGAAGCGAGCGAATTATCTATTCTCCTGGCGTATGCGTCAAGGTTTTGTAACCAACAATCATTTTATTTTCGATTGTGCCTTTTTCTGGTAGCAGATTTCACGCATGTAGTACTGTTTAATGGCTTTTCGTTTTGTATCCCCTAGAATTATGTGCAATGATCGCGCATAATCCAGCGTGCTTCTCACATATGTGGTGAGAAATATACCTTATTATTATTAGTAGTATCTCCTGTCGGGGTGGTGATGGTGAATAATCACTGTCGACTGGGTAAACCCCGGGTTTCTACTCCTTCTCGGTTTCATAAATGATGTTTGAGCGGATGCTTAGTTGTCCGAAAGTGTTATGTAGCGTGAACCCACTTGATTGTTTACACCTGGTACTATGATCCAATATGTCTGGGGGTTCAGACGAAGGTATGTCTGATAAGTGCTAAAATCTCAACACGCTCCGTGCCTTGCTAACTTGACGTGTCTCTCTGTACGTTCTGTTTTCCAGGGTCGATACAGATACACAGAGGTTAACGCATTGTGTCTTTGTTTTTCATTGTCGATCGGATTTCGATAGTGAATACTCGCTGGGTAGAATTCTGTTGGATCAGTTCCAACAACCGTTGAGCCCGATTTGACTCGAACACACATTTACAATTCGAGTTCAAGTCATCTGGAAAACTGAAGGACATGCTAAAACGGCTACAGGCTCCATGACGCATTTTTATTTTATAGAGCTTAGAGCCAATGGGGGCTGCCATGTAACTCAAAGGCAACTTGTGATGCTTCATGGAGCCCGACGCGGGCCAAAGTGCGAACTCTAGCTGCGTTCTTCATGGCCTGTGCACAATACCCAGTTTTGCTATTAAACTAAACAGCCCAATACATCTGAAAGAGGAAATGTTTACTGGCAAAAGGTGTAATATAGTTGGATAGGAACGGTCCGAGATTAGATACGACTGTGTTTTCTGGAGAACTTCCAAGTATGCAGGATGGTATAGAATATGACGCTCTTTAAATGTTAAAAGTAGCCGTTTATCTTGAATATTTCCACGATCCAACCAACTGGTGGGTGCGTACATATGACCGCATTAGAAAATATACAATCTGCTAGAAGGCGCCATCTTGTTCGAACTATCAAAATACGTGGCAAAACGGTGTACGCGAATGCGTCTTCCAACCACAACAATTACCGTGTGCAATTCTTTCACCAACACATCAAGTCTTCATGCATAAAATGACTCTTTTCAACTGCCGATAGAACGGATGTTGCCTGTGCACCATCTACTACTCCACTACCGTTTGGTAACTCTACCCTCATCCTCCCTATTGTACATTGGAAAATTTGTGAGGCATGCACATTTGAAGATCGCACGAACCCGCGTAAAGTTCTCCCATACGATTCCCATGAGAACGTAGATTGAGTGTCCAGTTGCCCATGCAGTCGAACGTCCGCACACAGATGGCTGACACAATAGAAGTCAAATACCAGTTCACACAAACCTTAGAAACCAGCGAGCCGAACCAAAGTTCTCCGTAACATTGATACCACGTATTCCTCACAGTGTGGACACCACTTTGGGCAACACAACAGGTAAATACAAACGCATGAACTTAGTACATTCACAGATTTCGTCACCTACGGTTCCTTCTAACTTCACAGCTCCGATGTACAACAGGAACTGAAAATTTCATATACTTCTAAAGATCACAGTCCAACACGGAGCGATATTTTCTCAGGAACTCAACAGTCATGACAACATTAAGTTCGATTGGTCTACTGTTCAACTTGTTCGTTTGGGATGATTCCAGACCAATTCTTTTCTCCATTGGGCCTGCTGTCCATGAAACGCTACTATAACCCACAGCACACCATGTGTATGCAATGAACCAGATAACAGCTTATCATATTCATTTGTAACCCTCCAAATAAAACTGACCGACGTGATATTCTTGTTGGCGTCCAGATCTGGAGTCGATGTCTGTTCGTAAGTGACAGTGGATTAGTGAGAACACCAACTCCCGGTTAACGTACACTTCCGATGCTGTCAAGTTCTCGCAAGAGCAATAAGTAGTATGATTTTTCACCTGACGAATAAAATCTCTTGTAGGTGCAACGTCAATTACAGTCCATAAAAACCTGCACATGATGATCATACGTTGACAGCAACAAGCCACTTTCGAAAGAATAGACAGGCCCTCAGTTACCCAATCCAGATATTCCACTACATCAACGGGTTTAGAAAGACCGCAGAATGATCCCACGACGAACACCGGTGGTGAAAGGGCTGCCACAACCCCCCGCCCCCCCCAAGACATGCCACGATTGTAAACGTGAGCTGCTGAAGAGAGTTACACCGTCGATGAGCAGTTACAGTTTCAAGTCTTTCGACCATCACCCGTGCACAGTATGCCTTGTGCAACCACTCACATCGAAGTAAATATATTCCTTAGCATCGATGAACGTAAAACTACTCCCTTGCGGTGTTTCCAAAAGAGTACGTGCATTTAGCGGCAGCTCAGGTATCGGTTTTGGTATTGATATGTTCGCCGAGCTTGGCATTTAGGTTGCAAACGTTTCATCACCAGGCGAGGTGACATCATCAGTGCGTGACTGCTTCAGCGTATAGTTTGGAATGTGGTGTTTGGTGAAGTTGGATCGATGCCTGCTGTTATATAACAGAGTGGGTTGACCTACTGGTCTGAATTCTGGTTGGTCGCTTTCTGTCGTGTTTGGCATGACCCACCATTGGTCGATTTTGTCGCAACTGAGCTTTGACCTGATGTATGAAACAATTGGTTCCCTCGAGCAGTTTGAAAAAAGCAGATAGAACATGAAAACTGGTAGATGCAAGCATTTCGTATTGACGCATCAGTACCAAACTTACAATAACATGGGTGGGCTTTATTTAAAACAATCGATTTGAGGGGTGGAAAATCAATAAGCGAGTTAGGATAAGACATCAAGTCCAGGGAAGGGTCAGGTTCACGAACAGTTGTTTCTGAACACAGAGAGCTGGTTTGAGCCGATTAATTGCAACTGCTTCAGCGAACCGTAAGAATCTCGGATTGGAATGGCGCAACAGGATTTTGAATGCACAAGATGGATCGATAGCATGACCGGTGGTCAAGACGTGTCTAGCGACTGAGGAAACTGGCTGTTTATGCGTTTCAGAAACATTACCATTCTCCGGTAACACGGACTTCTGTACCCATTTAGGTAAATGTTCCTTCATTCTGGAGATCAAGCATCTCTCGGTTCTGCCTATGTAACTTTCTCCGCAGTTACATACAAATTGGTAAACACAATGTGAAGTGGCACCGATAGGCTGATCTCCTTTGATTGAAGGCACTGGTAGTTTCTGAGTCCGAGCGATTACACGGAGTTCAGTTGCATTAAATGTTCGTTTAATTGAATTTCCTAATCGCTGTGTTGTTTGCTGCATGACATAATCACCCCTAAAGGGTAGCGCTATGTAGACTCTCTTTTTCTCTACAATGAACACCTTTTCGGATGGTAATTTTTGTCTACTGTGCCTATCTATGAAACTTCTGGGGTAACCATTTGATTGTAGGACAGACGTAATCAGATCTAGTTCCTCCGCAAGGCTGTCGAGCGTACAGATTCGCCTTGCTCGTGTGAAGAGAGTATTTACTAGTGCTCGTTTGTGTTGGACCGGTGTGAAGCTGCTAAAGTTTAGGTATTGACCTGATGTCCGATTGGTTGATCCCTGGAGTCCTTGGGCTGGAGTCTGATTGGCTGCTCTCTGTCGTTTGGGCTTACCGGTATTTGGGCTTGATGACGTTTACGTCTCCTCAAATCCTTGATTCGCATTGGTTCAATGTGTTTGTTTATTGAACCGGTTGATGAGTAGCAAACTTCGAGAAATTCTCCTGCATGTTTGGTATTTGCTTGAGTAAGGATTTCTGCGATGTTCAAGTTGAAGGCGTGTCCAGTTTCGTCCTCGTGGGCGAACATCAGGGAGAATTGATCGTGCCTCTTGATGGCCAGTTCGTGTTCATGTATTCGTGTTGATAATTTCCGTCCGTTTTGGCCGACGCTTGAGTCCAGTGCTTCTTTTCAACAGAGGCTGATTGGCACGTTTGAATGCGGAGACTGTGATCAAACGTGACTCACATTCACCCAGAAGTTAATCAAGGCCTCGATTACCCATCGACATTATTTAGCAATGCTTAAGACGGTCAGAGAGGAAAACAGGGCATGTTGAGTGTGAAAGTTTGAAACAATGTACTAACCGAGAGAAATAAGCTTCATCGCGTAATATGAAGCGTCCATGATGATGTCTACACATAATGGGCTATTCGAGAGTCTAACAGTAACCGTTATAGTGCTCCCAAAAGTTGTTGAGAAGGTGATGAAAGTTTAGGTTCTAGGACAGCACTAAGGAGTCCCGTGCATGATCGGAAACTTCCAGTGATCACCCCACTCCTTGACGTGCTTTGCTTTAATTAAGTAATTTCCTCTTCGATTTGAGCAGTGGTTGTCAAGCCTCCCTTGTTGACCTCAATCCAAACAATGTTTATCACGTATATCGTGGTGACTTTTCGGTGGTTTCTCAAATAAGTCAGAACGAAATATCAACCACAACGACCTGACTGATCGAATTCGTACCAAAAAAGGTTTGAAGTGATGGGGACAACCAGTTGAAACACTAACTGCCGGGTGCAAACAGCCTCAACACAGTTTTTAAAAGCTCACGGTGATCGCCTCTCTATGATACTTGAGTCTATGTAGTGTCAGAAACGCAAACATGAAAGCATACCACGGTGACAAGCTTAATCGGGTAATTGGTGGAGGATGCGGTATTTTGCTCAGTGTGATACCCACATTACCACTTACCATGTACTCTTTTAAAGTTGTAATTAGATCGACCATTTTATTACGCGCCCAGTCATTTGGTATAAGATCGACAAGGACAAAAGGCGTGATCACGTTTATTCGAAAATCTAGTCAAAACCAGGCTACATGGACTGGCAAAACAATCGCGACACATGGCCGACAAAACGCAGAACGAATCAGATGATGTTGCCAAGACGCGGAACGGACCAGACGGGGCTGTCGAGGCGTTAGAATGAATCACGTCACAGCTTAGATAGCGTGCAGGAGTTCTTCTGCTCGGCCACAATGTGACTGTCTCAGTGGGATAATGCACCTCAGCCCACTGGAAACTGGATCGATTTACTGATAGGACATGGTTCGTCTTGGCTGCTTCGTTAGGAGATGCACCCCTTAGCAACTGCGCTCGCATTACTTTGCAAATAATCGCGGAAACAATGACTGATTCGTTTGCTGGAAGATTTCCACACCTGAAGAGCCACAATGCAACTAGATAACAGGTTAGGTAGAAACGATCTATTTTCTCAACTTCAATTGTACTGAAACTGTTTCAGCTAGAATTAAATGGCCAACTATAGGTTTGAAATACTTTAACAATGGTAGAAGACTGAATTTGTGGAACGTCCACATAGAGTGGAAGGCATGAAAAGCGGTCGCAAAACCCCCCAACAAATGATACAGTACACAAAGAAGATAACACATATCACCGAGTGGTTTATCAAAATACACAGAACAGACAAACAAGCTCTTAATCATTAGAATGGGACACTCTAACAACGAAAGTAGACAGGATTTCGCTTGCTTTCTGAAAACCGTACAAAACAGTTGCGACGGCAAGGATACGATCAACACATAAATCCAAGGTCTGGGGAACCGCCCTGGTGACTGGAAGCGGGTAAAATTTGGTTTGTGCGAATTTTTTCACTGGCCAATCGTTGAGTACAGCCAAAGTGACTCGTACAAAGCTGACCAATTCCCACAAATATTCTGAACTCGTGGGACCATAGTGAGCGTAAGTCCAGGAGACAGAACCCAGCAAACACTGTAGACCTAAAACGAGGGATTCTAAACGACTGTCTGCACTGGGGACCAACTGGGCATTGACCAATATGCGACGACCGACTGTATCCAACAGACAACCCGGTGTGGTGTCCTCAGGCCACCAGTGACCTTTGCACTTGTCACAAGGAATGGATCCCAAATCACAAATACTATTCCAATTGCGTTGAAGAGTGGTTAATGTTGGAGGACTGGAGTCTGCGCCAGACAGAAGCTGAAGAATGGAGCAAAGTTGAACAGACTCAAAGAACTACTGGCAGGTGAGAAATAAAGAATGCAAATAAGGAAGTGACAAGAGGCACGTCCACATACCAAGCTGAACGTTATTCGTGGGTTAAGATATACAAATGACTAACCATCCTTTGACAGTGACAGGAGAGTGCACCCTAAAACCAGGTTGCGCTGTCACGCAAAGTATATGCAAGGATGTGTTCAGCATGTCTTCAACAGAAGGAGCAAATGCGTCAGAGAGTCCACCACCTTTTAGCAGAACTGAAATCAACACGCCCTAATTACCAAGTACGTTAGAGGTCAAAACCATCTGCAGTCTTCTTCAAGGGATAGAGTGTACGAAATCGTGAAAAATGATAACCATATGATCGGTTCGACGAAGCAAATAAGGGTGCCAAACTTTAGGACATCCGGTAAGATGTTACCACGCTGGAGAATTAGGATGCTGAATTCAGGAGAGCAGTAGAATGGCAGTGTGGACAGGCAAGGATTGATAATGCGCAAAAGTTTTAGGCAGAGAACAAGAACGTAGTACAACGTTCTGCAGCTTACAACCGACCTTTCTGTTGATACGTTGTGCAAAATGGACATTTTTCAACATAACAAATAAGCCGTATTTGCAGACTACACGAGTTTAAAAGATTGGCCATCTACAGAAAGTGCGTGTCGGTGGTAATAGCAATGAAATGTGCTTATATACAGAAAACGATAAGATAAATTTGAAAACTCACAGGCAAAAGAAGTGTAACAACAGAGGGGAGCGTCGCAATCCACAATAGAATTGGTGTGCGTAATACTAAGACAATACTTCAGGTGATGTAGAAGGTGAATCATAAAGTGTGACACCAGAGCAAATTGCTGTTCATAAGTTTACGAGGGAAGTGTTTGGGATTGTAGCTGTTATATTGATAATATGAAAGTCCCGTGCATTTAAGTAGTGATTTATTGCATCAAGGTGGAAAAACGTACGGTAAGAACCGCAGGGAACAGCAAGCGAAAGCAGCTGTACAAGCCGACATCTGGCGTAGGCAGGCTAAGAGCCAGTTGTCCATTGGGAAATGTCCCATGATCCAGTCCAACCAGACCTAGACAGGTGCAGAATTATTGGTGCGTTGGAGCACAGTGAACGGACGGAAACGCACAGGAAGCATGTGTGTGCAAGCCTAACGGGAGACCAAAATAATCTGAGTCATGCCAGAAGTATTTCCCAAAGATTTCTATAAAAGTTAATAGTTTGGTATAGTTCATTAGAAACGTCCATCCGCTAGCCTTACTTAACCCTGAGAACATATGGAGCCACAGCCCCTTTCGTACCTCACTCTTTTGACCACAGACGGACTGTTTAATGCTCACATGGATGCAGACTGCTTCATACATATTGTGAACGCTGTGAATTGGTTCAGAGCACAAATCTGATTGAGAACGCCTATTTTCTCGAGAAAGTCCAAAGCTGTTTGACGAGGATAGTTGAGTGAATGGCTCGTCTGAGAGGAGTTAACCATCATCGTGTTGAACAACAAAGAAGGATAAAGAGAAATCTAAAAGGCATGCCAAATCTTTAAAGACACTCCTGGAGTTAATGCACATAATTTGCAATTTGGTTGTCACCAACTCAAGCAGAAGGCACCATTTCCTACATTGACAAGGAAATCAACAGCTTGAGCAAATTTCCACAAAAAGTGGTATCGGGAAACACTGTTGTGGATGTGAGAGGAAAGATTAATAAGTAGTGGACACCTTTTTTTCTGGACCTGTTGACGGCAATTAGCTTGCACAGTTCTTCACATCAATGTTACTTTTTGTATAGAGTTAAATTGGTAGGTATATGTGATTATTCACCGTTATCACTAAAAGCTTCTTGCTTCTGTGATCTGTCTTGCGATTTGGGAATGCAGGTATTGGGGTGCAAAATCTTGTCAGCCATGTACTCGGCTCCTGGCACACGCCTCTTCGATGGAAGACGTGTGCTCCTATGTATCGGCAGTATCCTGATGTCACTGGCTATCTGGAATTCCGCTCACATTTTTCAACTAAACGAGAGAATAATATGTTTCCTCTTATATCATGTGAAAAATTAGACAATACTTGGTTTGAGCCTCCTCGATGGGGGTCACTTGCGCCTTTAGGCGCAGATAATGAACATGTGTACATTGACACATTGTTGGAGCTGGGCCGCTATCGACAACCCTACACGTATCAATAGACTAAATCGATAACCAGAAAGTTTTCCTATTTATGCCACCGCTACACGGTCCGGTGACCAACGCTTGCAGTGAGTCGGACGTTACATTTTGGCATGCCATTCACCATAATCCACAGAGAGAGAGACTCCCAGTTTGGATCGCAGTTAGTCGAACAATTCACACGTTTCTTTGGAATTCAACGTATTCGTCTACGGGGAGCCATCTCGAATCCAACGAAATAGTTGACAGACTTCACGGTATAATAGAATTCACAGTGATTTCCAAACTGGAGTCAACCACTTGATGCGAACAGATACTAGTTGCACATTTTGGGTTAAACAAGCCTGTTTGCGTCAACAATAAGTGTTCCTAAGCACAAGTTGCACATAGCATCAGACAGCGCTTGGCTGGTAAGTTACTGAGACATTCTGACAATAAACCATTTCCTGACCTACCAGGCTACATCAGCCGCTGACAGCATTCCATGTCCAAATCAACTTATTAATCATCAAGTTTGCACAATGAACGAACCAATTGTCTTACCAAATTAACTTAGTCCTCAGATGTGTTACTTTCTTCTGACACGGTCCATGAATCCCACCAACCAGCATATAAAGGTCCTTACTATGGTTTGACTCATTCGGATAACCATGCGTTGGACGTTGGTGCATATTACAACAATTGTGTGGTCGAACGCCTTATGTCGTGACTACTGGGGGGAATTCATTTCGAGTGATCCGCATACGCTACCTGAAACAAGCTGGAACAAAATTGTCCGGTCGATCAGCCCGTGCTCCTGACCGAATTGTGGTCATTATCCCTTTGCAATTTTGTGCCTGGTGGACGGTTGTGTAGTCCTCATTCACCGCATTACGTCCCCACAGTTTGTTCTAAGCCACGCTCAGTGCCACTTCCTGCACATGCACGCTTACGTACAATCACAGGAACAACTGTGGTGAGAATATACTCGACTCACCGTTTATCCAAACCTCGAAAAAAGCAAGGATCTGACAGGGGGCCAATCCAAATGTCGCGTTAGAGATAGCGCGTCAGGATTGGACGAACAGCAGCAATTTTATGCCTTCCGTTATTCACCAATTTATCTGTTCCGTGTTGCACCAATTAACCCACAGTTTGTGACTGCATGTGCTAATACGAGCAGCCAATGACAAAGTGTGATTTCTTTAATACTGCTGTACATCCATAAAGTCGGCTTCTCATCTCATGAATATCAACCGCTTACTGCTACCAGTACCATTTCTTCTCCCTATTACTTGTGTGGGAAGTTTCAATTCGAATACGATTTCTAGGGCTATTCGAAGTCCCTAATTCCAAGTATCACAACAACTCTTTTGTAACTAAACACACGCGGTCACAACTATGCACTCAACAAATTAGAATGGTTCACCTTGATAGAAATAGATGCGCCGACCTGCATAAAAGCATTTGAGCATGGACAAGAACAAGAAGTCACATGGACTCAAGGGCGATACAGCCTCGACAAGCACTAGGGAACTAAGCCGGTAAACAATTCCTAAGAGTAAATATCTATATTATGATGAGTATCATTGATACAGTTACTTGTTAGCGGGTAGTCCAGTTGCTACGAATCTAACTTTCACTACAGGTGCCGGAACTTCAAACACCCCCGAAAGCATGACAACAGAAGAGTATATTACGGAGCTTGTCAAGGGCACACAAAAACTAACATTCGACAAGTGCAGGTAAGTCGGAATTATTACATACATACATACAAACGGGAACACTGTTAAGTTCGCAGAAAGGTCATATTGACTGTTTTTCAGACAGGCGTAACGGCGAAAAACTGTAGGATGTACGATTGAGAGTAATCCGGTGGGATTAGCTGGGCAACGGACATCAAGAAACGAACGCACAAATATAAGTTCGGTCAGTCGACAGTCAAATTCATGTATTTTCATGCCCGACTTACGCGAGCTAAGTGCCGACTTTGTCTCTCCCTACTCAGGTGCGTATGCATTCGGTGAAATGCGGAAATTTGTCTTGAAAACAACAAAATCCCTGTGACCGCTTCCTCAAGCTGTCTACGGAAAAGTTTGTGAAGGAAATGAGTAACAGACGCACGTGAAATATTGATCCAGACGTCAATTTTAGGGTAAGCCTATCGCAAAACACCACCATCGTGGCACCTATAGTACGAACCGACAGAATGATTTGCCATCTGTTTCCAAGATAACGCTAAGCCACAGTGTCTCAGAGTGTTAACTACATTCAAAAACTATGAGGCAATTGGGGCTGAGTCACGCAAATAAGCACCTTGTGTGTCAACATCTATGATCCAAAAACTGACCATTAGTGGTGACTACACTCAACTTGCTCCGGGAAGTTATCAGTGTGTGCAGGTAAGTTTATCCTGTGGCAACGCGCCGGAGGGTTATAAATCAGAATGCAGCATCTCTCAAAAAACCTTTAGAGGGCATGGAAGTAAGAAACCCACGTTAGTTAGCTTTTTATCAAAAAATCAGTACAAAAAAATATTCTATGGACTTTCCATTGGGTGGCGAAACGCGTATAAAGTGCTAAACAACAAGGAAGACTTTCCATTTAACGTGTCAAGAAACGCATTATTTTCCAACAATATGCCATCAAAGGAACAACCTTTAGCACTCACTGTTTAAACATAATCAATTTTTCGCTCGGACTGATAACAATCAACACTCTTCTTATCGATCAGTAGATATTCCGGAGGGGGTAGAAATTCAATCAAACGACTGTCTTCTTTCGCAAGCTCTAGTCGTAAACTTCGATGATTACCATGGTGTCGTGGTAAAATAACTGCATTTCCTGTCAGAGCCCAGGAGGCTTGTCTGGGCTTTACAACAGTTTGTAACGGCGCAACGGTGAAAATATACTCGAAAGTATGACACAGAAGTGGGAAGGTAATACGAACACACGGTAGCATCGTGTACACTTAGGGTTAATATCCTCTTTCTACACAGGTTGCATGTGTCCCATTTCTAACCCATTAGTTTTTGTTGAAGGCTTTTGGGTTCCAGGTGTATCAGATAGTAAACGAACAATCGAGTAAGTACCTGATCGACGGCCGTGGTCCACCGATTGATCAACTGGATGTCTGGGACTGGTTCCAACCTGCAAGTAGGGTTTTTACAGTGCGTGCAGTCACATTTAAAAAAGTACTGTTGGAGCAGCTGACTTTGGCGACGGCCGGCAGAAAGTTCGTGAAGATAATGCGGACCGTAGCAGTTGAAGACCTCATCCGAAACGTGAATCGGTTTAACGCATCGGACAACAATGAAGTGGCCCTGGAACAGGAGAGACGAGTCGATTACCAGATAAAATCAGCTAGAGTCAAAAGACAAGGCTTGATAGGTAGAACAACAGACGATACACGAGGATCTTGTAAAGTACGTGGGATATATCGTTTAGGTAATAAGACCTGCAGACAGTCCGATAAATGAACCACCGAAAAAAAAGGAGAAAGCTGATGAAGAAATAATTAATTGAAACGGTTGAGAGTTCGCGACTTTATGTGTAACACCAGTCATCACTTTCCAAATCAAAGTTTCATGTCTCACAATCAGTTTCTGCGTTTACTCATTTGTTTGTTCGTATACAGAAGCACAAGAGTACACGCGAACACCGTGCCATTGAACAGGGATGTGAGAAAAACGGCTTCAACAGTGTCTGCTACATATTTGGTTGACTTAAACCGTTCTGTTAGTAAGGAATATGTCTTTTAGGTCGTCTACATAATGTCCACGGATCAGCGTGAGATGGTGAGCTACAAAATGCTGATCGTTGCCGACGCCATAAGTAGCTGATCGCGCAACTCTGTGCTCAGAAACGTTTCTCGTGGACAATTAACCTCTAGTGACTTACAAACAACCGAACATCGATTGTGTGAGTGTCACCAAACAGTCCACAATCTCTGTTGACCGATTTTCTTACTTACCCTGGGTACCACATTCAAATTTGTCGTGTTAAAATAAGGCTGATGACAAAACACAGGGAACAGATCATGTCCACTGTCTCGCTGTCAACAAGCCAGTGGTCGTTGTTGCGTTTCCATCTTTGTAAGACACCTCATCATGTCACCCGTGTCGTGTGTGGGAAACCACAGATATTTACACCGAATCGAAAGCCACATCTACTAACGTATTTCAACAGGCTGCTTTACGTGTGACATTTCCGTCACTTATAACTCACAGGTCAAGGGCGGTATTGTATTAAAATATAAGATGGTCCATTAACCTTACCATCCAATGCGAAATATTTTGAATTGGCTTAATTCGCCGAGGCTGTAACATCAAATGGATCAGTTGACTTGTGTGCAACACTACTTTAGCGACCGAGCATGTCCTACCAGGGGCTGTAGTCACAATATCGTTCGAAGATGAATTGAAACACTGATTCAATATATACGCGTTTAGAACAGAGTTTCACCACTCACTGGAGCTGCTAGTCAACGTGTAATGCGCTCGTACAGTGCTTCACAGGCTGTGGCTTGGATTCTGTTGTGCCACTTATCCCATCATATTTCCCACAAAGTATTAGTGTACACATTTCTGGATTGCTGTTGACAGTTATTGAAAAATGAGCTTATGTGCGCAGAGGTAAGGTAACTGCTCCAACTATCAGAATAACCTAATAGTCGTTTCGAGCAGGTGTGAATAAACAGCAGATGAACACCTATGAACATGTTAGTTACCGTTCCCAGTGACGCACATTTATACTGGATCATTCAGCGAAAGGTGTGTCACATAAGCTTTAACTTGATCGGCGAGGTGTGCCTGAAGCAACGAAACTAGATCCTACAAATTGAACGTCACCCACAGTTGGTCGCAGCTGTCGTGTTCTCCACTACTCATCAGTAATCAAAATGCCGCCAACAAGTTAATGATTTCTGTGACTTCAACTTAGAGAGAAGTTCTAGTCGACGAATCATCGATTTGGGTTAACAGGACAGTTACCGTGTCTCCTCTCGAGGTGATCGGAAAATCAGAGCATTACTCACAAGCGAATGTGTCTGAGCGTTCACATACGATGATTCAGTCGTGCTAATGTGAGGCCAATGGTGCAGTGGGCAACACGATTGCCTCATGAAAGCGTGGCTGGTGTTCTAGTGCAAGCTGTAGAACAGGATATGCACCACCGACGAGCGCTAACAATAGTGAAACTCGAGTCTAATGGTTATTTACCAAAAGAGGCCGATTGAAAAGTCTGTCGGAATGCGACAACTGCGATCAATTGTGAGTGACGTTCAGGTTATAAGAAAATCAAGTCAATCTGACTTCTCACTGGAGTGAACACAGTGGTTAGTTGCATGTACAGGAAAGACAAGCATTCCTTTTGTGCGCTACATCAGTGTGTGTTTGCACGATAGGAAAAAGAAACACCTTTAATTATACTGTTTTACAGTGAGAAAAAAACGGATGACCCGGAGTTCGTTGGCAGTATGGTACGGGTGTACAGTTGCTGATGCTTACCGGAGAGGTGAGTGGTGGCGTAAAATGAGAATCGGCTGGAGGTTGATGGGCTAAATGCTGGGGATATTTATAAGTATACAGAGAGAATCACCTAAACGATTTGTGAGCGACGATTATCCTGCAATTATTCCTAGTCGACTCTCACGAATATACCAAAACTTCGATCCAGTGAGGCGACTTGATTGGCAGGAAGAGAACAGTTAACCACATAGAAAAGTGACATGCGGAAACAGTTACATATCCACTGAATCGAAGATGTTTACCCTTGTGGACACGTTACAAACAAAATGGAGTCAACCGGTCTATCTCAACATGAATTTTGGGTGCGTTCGCCTGTTTGCTCAATCTAGCACGTTACAGCACTGTTTGACAAATATTTCACAATTCAGTGGAATTTTGTCATTTAGTAATTATTTACAGTATGACAGCATTACACCAGTTTCACGCTACACAAAAAAAGCTTTTCTTAGGCGGAAATAAAGTAACACGAGAGCAAACTGGGTACACCCTTTTATTACGAAAGGTTGATGGAAGTTCGAACGTGTATACCAGTGAGCTGAGCTAAGTAAGTTCCCCCTCGTATTCGCGGAAGAAGAGGACGTTCAAAATTAGCAGGGCCGTCCCTGGAGGGTAGATAATTTCCCGGCTGTTCCAATTTTAAAGCAGACTGAACGAAAAGCATTAGCCTCGGGAGAATGCTTATAGACTTGTTTTGGCATATTCCAACTGACAATTAAATCTGACATAACATTCCGCTCTAAAAAAGCGTTCAGTACTCATGTAACTACACGCAGTTAATTAAAAAAAGGCACTAGCGTTCGTTTGAACATACTTAAAGGGCTTACTTTTTGAGTATCCGATATACGGACGAAACGGCAGTATGGCGCTGAAAGCAATATTTAGTCCTATCCTCGCGGACATTTTCATTTGTAAACTCAAGACTGATGCCTAGAGAATACGATTTGCGACGTAAGTGTTTACATCAATGTATCGGCATTCATATTAAGGATGCCAGTTAGTCGTATTCCACACCGAACACTGTTCGCTGACACTGCGACCGACTGGTNCTGTCTTTCCATACAGGGTTTGCTTTTTCTTCATGGTTGTGTGGCAGTTAAGCATTAGTGTAAACCACTGATGTATTGCTGTCTATGATGATGATGATCGGTATTCATGAGTTGCGGTAAACTAGTTAGTTCAAAACGTTCAATACTTGTCAATCGGCTATGGAACTTACTTCCGAAGTAGGCGACGTTGAAGGAAAGATAGCACTTTTGGATGCTTTACTGCAACAGGAAGATGATTTGGTTGGAGCGAATATCGTAAGTGTTGTATAACAGACAGTTTCGTTGTGAGTAGTATAATACTCACAAGCAGTATATAGCCCACAGGCGACATTCAGGAACAACAGGGCAAGCCCCGAACGCCAGGAAGACGACGGACAAGAAGAAACTATCGGAATAGTGTATACATGCTGCGTGACAACGTGCTGTCAACCAATGTATGTGAGTGCATATCTGCCATGCAAATGAGTGTACTCGTTTGTGGTTCAATTTTTGTCATGACGTGTTCGGGAGTTTGCGCATTAAACGACTTCGCATGCCAAGCGTGTTTTGAGGTCGCATCAGTAAGGCCATGTGGAACATAGGCCTTGGTCCTCTTGAATACAAAACAAGTCTGTTAAGTTACATGGCATAAAGAACGAGAGCAGTATGCAGAAGAGTTGAATCTATTTACCGAACGTTACAGGAAAGCGGTTATTCTTGAATTGTCATTACTCGGCGTATATAAGAGAGTTTGTCTAAGTTCATTACCGCCCTTGTAAACCTTTTTCCGTACACTTTGCTTTGAAGAAAATGTGGAAATATCAAGCAACGCTTGTCAAAATGTATATACAGAGGTGTTTTAATGTAAAGACAGCCTGCAACAGTTCGACGCGTTAAAGCTAAACAATCCAGTCAATTCGAATAGTTTGTTTTAAACTGGTTTGAGTGCATCTACAGTGCCAAATGCACTGGACAAACAACAACCGAGTTCCCCAAAGGTATTGTCCGAAACCCCTTAGATGAGATCAGATCCGTCAACAGGGAAAGTTTACAGCGATTGATATGGGGCGTGCACAAAATTCACGTCAAGAAATTATACCTAATTGTTTCTAAAACACTGCCAACGTGTAATAAAGGCTTCAGAAACACATTATCCACGGCAGAGACGATCACTATCAACTTTCGGAGATACGACTTGACTAAACAAAGAACGCTTATGGAGTCTATGCAGTTGCCATCCGGCATGACTACGGTAAAGCACCAACTCCGCACCTAATCTCTACTCTCCATCCTGAGCCAGCAGCAGTTGTACAACTTATCTCTATGAATCCCATTGTTAAATAGCACAGTGATCAACCTGCCAGCTGAACTATATCATGACCAATCTATCGTGTTACGCCATTGCTTGCTTACACTTAGCTTATCTGATTGTTTGACATATATTCCAAGTAATCGTTGTTCGGTAGTTTGTTTACTACCACTCCCGTTTCGCTCATGGCGATCGGTAACTGAACACTGACAACATTTGAACGGTTACCAAATCCTACTGTTACCATGAAAGCTAAAAGCCGCAAACACGGCACGAGCGACTGAGTATGGCCGGATAGCACAGCGGCTCGAACCACCTTTCACCAAAACATGGAGGAGAAATATTGTTGAACATTATTACAATTGGAAAAAGAGAAAATAGGGTCAATGTTAGAAACCAGAAAGTCAGGATGCAGGCATCCTGTTGTCTGTGGTATAATGCTACGCCATACGGCCAACCAAACCACAGATGAGGCGCTAACTTCCCGATGTCGTTCGACAGAGAAGTCGGGGTCCCCATGACGAGATCACGTTACCGTCTGATCACTGCGTGATTGTAGACTGCAAATCAACGGTCCCCAAACTTTCATCATGTCACTCCTTAATCTCTCAGATATGAAGATATCATTCCTTTAGTTTCCTAAACGCAACGTCACTGTCTCCCCAATAAAATACAATATGAGAACAGTTACATGCTTATATAAACGCATAAATACACGCCAAAAGATCAAGACAGCTAGAAATAATGCTGTCGCGTCAACCTACCAACAGCAGGTTGGTCCTTACAGTGAATCATCTGAATTTCCACGTTGTCGCTCCCTTTGTTCTACTCAATGTCTCATGTCCTTACATCAACCCCAGGTGACGATATCGATCACTCTGGAAGATATTGCTGTACCTATTTGTTATTTCACCAAGTGATCAGCTACCCAAGAACTTTTTAATTAAGCGCTGGTTGATGGAAGCGTCGTTCACGCAGTCATCCAAGATGATATGAAAAAAACGGCAAAAAATGACGATAGTTGCGAGCTTGCCGTAAGTTACAGGTAACAGAGCAGGATGGATGGCAACAGATAGTGAGGAACAGCAAAGGCAATGTAAATATGTACTAATTCTGAAGGTACATTCTCAGCAATTTAGTCAGCCAGAGACTGTTCTAGCAATGAAGAATTCTCGAATATTGAAATGACACGTTAAAAGTACGACACAGAGATTACATGGACAAGTTCGATTGCTCAATTTGTGGGATTTGTGCGAAGTAAGAGTATCAACCCAGTATACATAAGTTTGTTTTTCGGGGACATCAACATTTTCTGAAAGTCCATCAGAACAGGCAGAAATGAATCGGAAAAACCCGGCGAGCATCACAGGATGTCACCCTGAAGTGTTTTTCCGCTTGGGGAAACAGCATACAACGACCATAACAGACTCACATGTTCATTTGATGTGCACGCGCGGAAGACTCGAAATCTAGTCAAAAGTGGCGTAGTACGTGATTTTGGCTGTCCCAAAACCGGGTCAGGTGACAATACATTACATTGAAGAGAAAACTCTTAAAAAAGAATACTCCCTCGCATGAGGTAAGGTAACACGTCTGAGAAGGAAGACCACCCAGAATCACCTACCGAGATGAAAATGAACCCAGTCCCATTACAGTACGGCAGCCATATCGGACCACATTTTGGCTCTTGCTGGACTGATCGCAGTTTATCCAAAAAGTACGTAAAATAGTTTGCGAACAAACTTCAAAAGTTGTTCTGGAAGGCGAAACTGTGAAGTACATTCTATTTAGAAACATACTAGTATATCCTACACCGATTGAACAAGATAACGGTGACGGTCGACGTAGAGAAATCCACATCAAACCAAATCATATCGAATAATCGATCGGACGTGCGAGCGAAGCTCTTTAACGAGAAACACTTGGCAAAGGGAAACAAAAGCTTTTTGGATCGAATAATCATTATTTCGTACAAATACAGACACAGGCCGCGTGAAAAACCCCGATCAGCATAACTGCATAGCAAAACAGCTGGATGATATGAAGCTACAAACCTGGTTCTTTGTTTTACGCCGTTAGTGCAAATAGCCTACAGACGTAATGGTTGCTCATCCAGAGATGGGATTTTTCAACAGTTTGCAATGTTTGCACAATTGACAGAACAAGAAGCAAGTGAGGGTTGACCGATAGTGTATAGACAGCGCAAACTAGGTGCTGCCGAAACGCCAACTGGGCAAGAAAATATTGAGCACCTGTATGCATTCCGACCATACGCGGTTACAGGCGAAGTACGCACTGCACTTCGGTGGAGGCCACATCGTTAGCCATAAATTAACATAAACTGACAGCGACACGAACGTTATACCCTTAATACACATTTTAACATATCTCTCTTTTAGCCACAAGATTTTCCATTGTATGCCGGAGTAATTCACTTTGGTGCATTGGAATTTCCACGTTAGAACCTTGGATGTGATGATAAGAACGTGATTGACCCAACTAACTCGGAGGGGCAACCAAACAGAATCAGAGCACTTCGCATTGGCTACATGGTTGGCGGACGCAAGTACACTCGCATCAGTTCCGAAACAAGCAGGCTTCTTATCGAAACATTCGAAAGGCGCGATGACTGGCACACGGTTACTCTTCTGAACGGAATCACATGCTATACCGCTTACGAGTGATTTCATGTGGGTTGCAACAGTTAAGAAGGTCAGCCTTGCAAAGGATATTGAAGCAAGATTCTAACGGAGTCAGAGATCGACATGTTCCTAGGGTAGATTTCCAGAGACGCAACCATTACGCTGCAATTTCTGAGGCTGCTTGTCAAAGCTGAGTTTGAGAAGGATTTATCGACCACAGCGATTGATCGATATTTGGATGGCTGGTGCATAACTGCCAAGAGACTGTGTCAAATGCCTGTTGACAGGATCTCAAATGATAATCTGGAATTACGGGGGCTGCTCACCGGATAGATGAGACGAACTTCAACTTATTCTGTACGAGGTCGACAGGACGTTCATTGAAAAGAACGAGGGCACACGTCTCAGTAAGAAATAGCCGGGACCGTAATCCTCATTTGTTTGGAACCATGGCATCCAGCTCGATAGTAAGCTATACGATGAGGAAGGGAGCATACAACAGCAGCGGTTATGACGGCTGGCTACGAGCCCTACTAGATCACATAAAAACCAGTACACCTATGTTACACATTGTGGTGATGTGAGACAATTCACCGCGTCTCACTAATCACTAATGTTGAGTCCGATTGAGAACGTCTGGAGCATGGTAAAAGGAAACAACAGGTGCACCACGGGACAATAGTATACGGAGATCCTCAGGGTGTACAGAGTCAACAGGAGTGCAGAATATGGGTGCTGAAAAGTGTAGCCATTTCTGCTATGTGCGAAGTCACTGGAGACCATTGCGCTAGCTTCATTACTCACGCCGAACGATGGTATGTACAGACAATGGATCGTCGAATGATGGACTCACAACCGTAAACTCAAATTGTAGCGAGCAGGCGTCCAACAAAGCACAACCTTTATTGTCCAAATCGCTAGNGTGTAGCCATTTCTGCTAGGTGCGAAGTCACTGGAGACCATTGCGCTAGCTTCGTTACTCACGCCGAACGATGGTATGTACAGACAATGGACCGTGGAACGATGGACTCACAACCATAAACTCATATCTCCTCAGTGAACGAACAATGTTCTAATCAGAGCAACCACAAATTGATTTTACACTTTCTACTTTTCGGAAGTTATTCCCTATTAAGCCGATGCATGGCTTATGAGTGTGCCTAAATAACGTCAGATTTCCGTTGTTTTTGTTTCAATTGTTAAGAACAACTAAGCTACCCGCATATTTGAGATGATCTAATGTTTTACGTACGCGGCTGGAAATAGTGAATGAACTGTTAGCATCTCCCAATATGTCGTCTTTCGTTATTAGTTGCTCGAATCCCTGCATTATCGATTGCCAGACATTTCATGATAGCAGGTCACCAGGTTGACTCACTCAGATCATTCAAAATAATGTTACGCAATCAGAACCCGAAATTACGGGCCTTTAGCGAATCTGTTGGTTAGAACTGACCAGCCAGCGTTATGTGCACTGAAGCGATTGAAACAACTCATATCTGCGACTGGCAAGATTAGAAGAAATGTCAATATATCACATGTCTTCTTCGTGTATGGATAAAATTATTAAAGGTAACCCAGTGTCCCAAGAGTCAACTTTATTGCTCGGTTCTTTGCTGGGCCAACTCTACATCCAACTTTGACGACGGGTGTGTTTGTGAACCATTAACTGAGTTTCAGTAGAAGGTCAGTTGACAAGAATCTGCGCTGACTGGAATTTTTATGGGAATGCAACATTTGCGATCAGTTGCGAATGACGTTCAATTTATATAAAGCGAAAAACCTCTACTACTCAACAGTAATCAATCGGGATTGATGTATTCGGTTGCACGGCCCCCTCGTAAGGTACAGATCCACTGAAATACCCATCACACGTTTATCATAGTAACTCAGATTTTGGACTCATTGATTGGGTCACCATCGTTCACTCCGTGTAACCAACGCCATGTGATGGAACCACTCTCTTCTTTGTCGCAAAACGGTTTTCCGTCCAACAATAATGTCAGAAGAACCCAGTAACCGTACTGGTGTTGTTCGATTGACCTCAGCCATGACGACCGTGGCCGTTTTAGTTTTAGTACGGTTACGAGATGGTGACTTCGTTCAGTGACACCCCCCACCCCGTGTTCACCGGATTAGATACAGGAAGAAGCCTGTGTCACCACTGAGTGTCACTCATTAAACGATACCCTAGTAACTCGGTCTGACTTTCGGTTGACCTCAGTTGAAGTTGACATTTGAATTCTACAATAATCAATCAACCGGACCAGGGATCAGTCAGAACAGTCCTTCTCTAGCCGTTATATGCATAAGATGATAACTTCGACAGGACTGTTGAGGCAGTCCATTCTGTATTTCATTGTACTTCATTAGCTCAACACAACTAGGATAAGATATCCCCAGATCAACTATATAAGTTGGTTTATGGACATTGGGGTGATTGGTTGAAATATACATAACAACAGGTAAATTATGTGTACTTTTGGACAAAATGATGGACAGGGTGATTTCCAGCATCCAGGTAGCGTAGGACATACATTGCACTGTGCACACTGGTAGTCCAAACAATTCGTCAGGGCCAGTGTACACCGACTAGCCAGCTCAGGTCCGATGATAAAGGAATATGGCTCTGGCATACGACTCGCAGTACCTATGAGCATATGTGCTACGATTATCAATGTCGACTGGGTTGCAACATCATTGAAGCAGTGGTCAACTAATAACGAAGGACGACATATTGGGAGATGCTAACAGTTCATTCACTATTTCCAGCCGCGAACGTAAAACATTAGATCATCTCGAATATGCGGGTAGCTTAGTTGTTCTTAACAATTTAAACAAAAAAAACGGAAATCTGACGTTATTTAGGCACACACATAAGCCATGCATCGGCTTAATAGGGAATAACTTCCAAAAAGTAGAAAGTGTAAAATCAATTTGTGGTTGCTCTGACTAGAACATTGTTCGTTCACTGAGGAGATATGGGTTTATGGTTGTGAGTCCATCATTCCACGGTCCATTGTCTGTACATACCATCGTTCGGCGTGAGTAACGAAGCTACCGCAATGGTCTCCAGTGACTTCGCACATAGCAGGAATGGCTACACTTTTCAGGGCCCGCATTCTCCACTCCGGCATACAATGGAAAATCTTGTGGCTAAAAGAGAGACAGATATGTGAAAATATATGGAGTTCGCTTACCACGCTAGTCTACGGCCAACACCGTGGACAAGGTCGAATGATACTGGGCACCTGTACACGGCGTGCAACGCGTCGGTGCGGTACTGTCTCATGTGGTACTACTTCTCAAGCAGCTGCCAAGCGCTGGGTCTCAGTGTGATCATTGGAACTTCTCAACGCTTGCCGGAATATTCCATTCAACAACGAGTATAACTTGGCCAGCAAGGCTGTCCCCTTGGAACTCCGGAATCATCTTCGAAGGGATCACGAAGCGTGGTGGACACAGCGCGCCGTCGACACAGTACAAGGCGCCAATGCCGGGAAGTGTCGGAAGTTTTTCCGTCTCACCCAAGCAACTAGTAACAGGAAGCCAGATGTGAACGAGGTAATCGGTAAAGCTGGTGGTGAGCTTGCCCATAATTTGCAATGACGCACAGGACGCTGGACTGAGCACTTCCGACAGCAGTTCAATTGGTCACTTGGGCCATTGACTACGCCTACGGGCCCTGCGTATGTTCATTGTTTTGTTGAGATTTCCCCGCTCTCGGAAACAAGTCCCCCTCGAGGTCAAGTTTCTGAAACGCAATGAAGCACCCGATCCGCACGAACTCTCTCTTACCCTCTGTGTAGACGGAGGTACAGCCTTAGTTAGTGAGCTGATGGCTCTGCTGCATAAACGTTGGATCAGTGAAGTTGTTCCAAATGACTTGGATCTGGCCAACATCACCCCTAATTTCGGAAAGATCTCACGCACTTCGTGTGCAAATCACATAGGAATTAGCCTGATCCCTAGTGCGTCAAATATGCACGCGGATATTGTGTTTCGCAGACCAAACGATACGCGTGAACAGCATATCCGTGGGGAGCACGGATCAAGGTTGCATTGTTCATACAACACCAGGTGCGTGAACTCCGTCGTTCACATAGAAGGCCAACAATTGTCTTCTTGAACGTCACAAGGGCCTCTGATTCGCTTGAATGGAGATGAATTATGAGACTGTATCGAGAACGAATGTGTCACAGGAGTATGTGAACATTCAGTAAGCCACTTATTGTCACACTTCGGGCAAGTTTACGGTTAATGGCAGCGCATCCCTACACTTAACACCTCGATTAAGGTGCAACAAGGGTGTCCAGCCTCGTATTTCCCATTCAACTCTACAGTAGACGAGATCTTAGAGTGTGCCCTGGCGTACTGTCAATACGATAGTGTAAAAATTTTTCAAGACACTAGACTTCAAAACGTCGAATATGCAGACGACATCACTCTAATCTGTGAGGGCTCAGAGTGTGGTATGACCTTCGCACCTACTAAGTGCAAGGTGATGTTGCAAGACAGGCAGCACTCTGTGCCTACCCTAACTCTTGATGGTGAGCAGTCAGAGGTGTTTGAGAATGTTAGGTATCCAGTAGGTGCAGTGGCTCAGATGGTGATTACCAACTAGGGCCGCCTGTGGCGTCGGCATGATACCGATCTTTCTGTGAAAGGCCGACAGTATAATGTCACCGTCAAGATAATCCTACTGTACGGTTGCAAAACCTGGTCAATTCACGCGGAAGATGTTCCTAGAATGTCTGTTTTAGAACATCAGTGTCTCCGAAGCACTAGCGACATATGGTGTGAAAGCCGTTTCAGTAATGACGAGGTTCACCGACATGTCTTCGGGACATATTGCTCTCATCTCGTAGGATTCCGTGACGTGGCACACCTTATGAATGCCAACCCACTGCCAGTTAAATTGTGCTTCTGAACAACTGGTTTCCTTGAGCAGTTTGAACAAAGCAGTTAGAACACGAAGGCTGGTAGATGGAAGCATTTTGTATTGGCCTATCAGTACCAAAATTACAACACCATAGATGAGCTTTTTATAGCAAACGACTAGAGGAGTGCGTAATCAATAAGCAGGTTAGGATAAGTCATCCAGTCCAGGGAAGGGTCAAGTTCACGAATTTGTTTCTGAACACAGAGAGCTGGCTTGAGTCGATTGATAGCAACTGTTTCAGCAAACCGTAAGAGTCTTGGGTTAAAACGACGTAACAGGATTCTGAATGCACAAGATGGATCGATAGCGTGACCGTTAGGAAAATGGTTGTTTACGCGTCTCAGCAACATTGCCATTCTCCGGTAACACGGACTTCTGTACCCATTTAGGTAGATGTTCTCTCATTCTGGGGATCAAGCATCTGTCGGTTATGTCTATGTAACTTTCTCCACAGTTACATACAAATTGTTAAACACAATGTGAAATGACACTGATAGGCTGATCTCCTTTGATTGAAGGAACTAGTAGTTTCTGAGTCCGAGCAATAACACGGAGTTCAGCTACATTGAACGTTCGCTTAATTGAATTTCTCAATAGCTGTTTTGGTTGCGAGTGGTGGGTTAGGCTGGATGCGGCAGCCTGGTGGTTAACGCAAGATCTAGGTTCGGGATATGAAGGAACACACTGTGAGGCTCAATTCAGTAGGTCGCTCCCGGCTTCTTGGCTGAGGCCCGAAGGAAACTGAACACTTTCGTTTGAGGACACTGACTGATACGGCGAAGAACAGAATTCAATGATGATGGTTTTGCGAGTCTCTGTGTGCATCTTTGTAACTGTTTCTTCTCCATTCTTCCACATTGTCCTTTTTTCACTTTGCACATTTACTTTGTCTCATATTGTGGCAAGTTTGCCACTCCTGTGGTTTTTTCTCGTGTTATGAATATATATATATATATATATATATATATATAATGCATAACCCATTGCTAGCCAAGTGAAGTCCAGGAAAACATCAGAAGAATATGTTTAGATAAACGTGCCATTCAGCTGCGGTGCACTGCACGTCAATCATCAACAGTTCTACCCATCGATCCATTTGTGTGCACATATCCACATGCTGCCATAAGGCACATCCGATTTGGTTCTATTGGACACCACCAACTCTAGTTGAATACTTACTGGTTGACAGTCACCCAGTGGTCAGATCGCGTACTACCTCAGTGGCTGACTGGCCAATTTCTCATGGAGTGAGGCGATCAACGCTAGTATGGTTAACTGATCCGTTAGTAGTGGATCACTTAGCTGGAAATGATGAAACTTCATTGTCAAGCAAGGACGATTTGGGTGCACTTAGCTGAGCTTCGAACTTGGAGGAAGACGAAGAGGTAACGTTAAAATAATGAAGCGAGCTTCCATGAAAGATAAGAGCATGGTAGTGCAAGGTAGCTGCAGAAATGAGTAATTATATGTTGCGTTTAGGGATCACAAAACTAGCTTGTTCTTGTGGGGAGGGTAATTTTAAGTCTACGGAACCCGATCGAAGGGAAAGTGACATAATCAGCAGTACAACATTATTGCGCAAGAACTCCGAAACTCGGCGTGCGTTTATGATTAACACCGGGACCTTCTAATGACTGTTTTTGGTATTATGAAACATAGGTGTTCAAACGTCATTAAACTGTCTTGTCTTAATACGAAACTCCCGATCCTCAAGTTGATAGGCGCCAACATGACTAAGGGAACAGTTTACACAACAAAAACTACTTTTTTTCTGATAGTTTCGTACGGAGTGCACAACAAGTTTTTTTGGTGATAAACAGAATGCAGTTGTGCGAACAGCTGTTTTTGGTAATTCTCATCGGGCTTTTACAATTACATAGAGTAAATGCGTTTTGTATAAGAAAAACTGGGCCCATTTGACTTGCTCCAGTTTTTCCTATATAAAACGCATGTACCCTGTGTAGTTGTAAAAGCCCGATGAGAATGACTGAAAACAGCTGTTCGCACAACTGACTTCTTATAAATAGGAAAGGAAGTATTTTCAGAGGGAAAAATTGAAATTGCATACATTTGCAATATGACGAATTAACCTGTGACCACTAATAAAGAAGATCCATTCATGATCCATTCATTCGGTAATCGTGACTTTCAGATCGGCTTTTAGGTTCAAACAAGAGCACGTTTTACACTGTAATGCTGTTGGCTTTGTGAAGACAATTTGGCGAGGATATTTTAACACGAAAGGCAATAAGTGGATAGACTCTTTAGAATGAGATAGGCATTGCTAGTATACCGAGGGTAAAATTCGTAAAGCCCGCTGTATGAAATCCCATATTTCAAAGTACTAACATTTGTTAATTCAGTTCACATAAACAATAGAAAAAAGTGTTGTATATTAAATTCAAATGATCGCATATGAACTCTGGGAGACTTAAAACCAGCTTTCGCATCATCAGTATCTTTGCTATCAATAGTTGTGGCACCAATTAGCTAAAACACATTCAATCGAATTCTTCATCCATGGTAATGTCTAATTGAACAAAGCTGCTGACACCAATGAATTCGTTAAGATGGATACCAACATTAACCATCACAGTTGTACGAGTACCTAGACATTACTGTTACTACCTGATGTTCTCGAATATCAAGGGAATCAAATGAGTTATCGGTTTTGCAGCGTTTCGACCGTCTCGGAGAGCTTTTATCAAGCGATTTGAATCAGAAAATTCACATTGTACAAGTTCCAAATGAGGTAGTCATCAACTGACACGTATTTGTGTTCAACATGCGGTGTATAGATAGGCTACCAATAGGATGTATAGGTTCACGGTTCACCAGAGGTCACCATATGACGGCCTCAGGTGCAAACAAGGATAGACAGTTACTGTGTTGTGTGTATCTGTGTGTGTACATGCGTGTAAACTGTTTGGGATGCAGTGGGTGACAGGGGTGCCGCAAACCTTTTCTACGTAGTGTCACTGTTGTCCACCCGGTAAATCTTGACAAACGACTCACAATTCCAGGCCATCGGAACGATTCACCACTTGTATAGCATTTTGGCTTAACCAAGGAGTTACTTAACAATGAACATTAGCACAACGCACAGTATGTTTTCTCACATCCATTCTGTTTACGGTTCAGAAGTCCTAAGCAATGGAACCGTTTTCAGTGCTATTGTATAGGCGCGCATATATACAACTTCATAAAATAACAACCAACGACTCGTCTGAATTACACGGCATCATCATTTAAGAATATTTAAAGATGTCTTCAAAGATTGTAGCTAAATCCTGAACGATACGACTGTGTGCTTAGGTACATCGCACGAACTTCTCATATGTTATATCTTGTGCTTTTAAAAAGTGATTTCGGGTTTATGCTCCGGTTGATTAGCATGTAGCCGTAGTCTCGCTAGGTTTATACTTCCGTTCGTCAATACTTTCCAACAAAGGACGCAAAGCAGCTATTTCCACTTAGTAGTGGATTTACTCGTAAAACGTAATACAGTGTATGATACATACATATACACGTAAATATACACCTTAATAAACTGTAGAAAACATTTGAGAACTAAATAAGACCTACTCTGAAAGAATTTTCAACCGATGGCTCACATGAGTGATTGAACATGCTACCGCAGAGGAACAATGCGGTTGCAACGCGAACCTGCTCTAATTGTGGCAGAATACACGCTGTGGTCTCCTGTTCCGGGGGATGTAACTGAGAGCGGTCTTGTATCTCAGTGATGGCGTGTGCATTGCACTGTAACCGACGTAACGTATCAAAGCACCATAGGCCCTGAACAGCTAAATCGTGTGGATGAACAATTTCTTGATTTGAAAAGACACTTTTGGGTAAAACACTCGCCAACATCCATGCAGTCAAAGCATATTCAAAGAGATCATTCACGTCAAACGCATCGAAGTGATCAACCAAGGTGGAAATAGACGGTTCGACATCACAGACCAAATGTGATGGGTGATTTTGCAGAAGCCAAGCCAGTCGAAAACACAAATGTCCCAACCCCGAGGAATTGAGAAGGAACGTGAAACTATGTGAAGGGATTCAAGAACAACAGAGAAACGAGGAATATGGGATGTGATGTATTACAGCACAACACAACAAAATATATACATGTAGTGCGAAAAAAAGCGACCGTTTGTACGTAAAATCAGTCAGTCAGATGGTCTATAAATCTAAGCAAATGCGTTCTGGTTTATTTGCGCAATTGTTTGGGGGTCACTTTTCCTTCGGTTAAAGGAAAGTGACGCAATCTAGATGCACCACACAAACATTGGAAATTACATTGTTTGAATGGACCGATATAAATTAATACTGCATTCTCAACCGACCTGGATGGTGGCTAGGAATGCATCGGTCATATATGGCCATACAGGAACGAACACGAAATCGGAAGATAGCCAAAATGAGTTGAATGTTACAATGAGCAAATTCTAAGCTACATATGCTCGTTAAATGAGCTCGAAGATAAGAATAAACAACACGCGGCAAAAGTATACGGCTACCCTATCTTTTAACAACCAGCCACCGGACATCACTCGTTTTTGGCAACGAAAGACAAGTTATTTTAAAAAGTGATATGCTGACTTATGGTGGAACAAACTTCTTGAGAAAATGGCCGCGACAACATCGAGCGGCGATCCTGCGCACTGATATCACCAATGAATCATCTTCGTACAGTCTAGCTCACACTCGACTACGCTTGCTTCACAACAAACCCAGCTTCAGTAACCGAGCTGAACGCGATGGCGGCAAAGTATACGTGGCAGAGTACTATGCATTGAGGTCAGAACTAAGGGCTGGGTGGCACGAATCAGGATCATTTCTTACCAGAACAGATCATTTGTTTGCTAATTTACTGTAACTGAAGGCGATTAGGAGACTTCACAAGCACACAGACCAGCGTTTCGAATAGTGTCGAATAGGGCCGGTACATACACTTTGAAGCCTGAAACTGTTCCTCCTCCGTCATCACCATCATCATACAGAGCTATATATCAGTAGTTCACACTGATGCTTCACTGCCACATAAAAATGAAGGAAAAGCTCTGTGTAGGAAGAGAAAAGAAAAAAGAAGGGGACGGAAAGGGACTAACAAAAAATAGCTGTCTACATTCAACATCAAGGTGCCTACACCTTGCAACCAAGCAATCCATTGAGAGTAAGGCGTCATCAACAAGACAGATTCCTTACAGCTTCCACTGCCCAGCGTCATTAAGGACACTCACCTCACAGACAAAACAGTCAAACAACGGCAACATTCACGTCATTGAGCCCGATTAGCCACCATCTAACTTGATGTCTCTGCGAGTCATGAGGGCCCCAGCCCGGCAGACGAACCCGACTTACAGTGGCCAATCCCTTCGTAAGCGAATTTAATCCTTTACGCCAGCTCATCATCTGTCCACGTCGCACCTTACGACAGTCGACAACAACATCGGCAAAGAGTACTCGGTGGTATTCTTAGTAACGATCTAACGATCTAAGTCTGTGCAAATGGATCAATTGAACGAGAGTTCATGTAACAATCACTACTAAATACCCGCTTCTTAACCTACTCGTTGCTTACTCGTTAGTGCCACCCGGTTGGAGGGATCAAACACAGATATCGGTAGTCAAATACCCGAAGATGGTTCCCGTCCTCTGCCGTAAAGTGATACAGCCCACTCCAGAGAGATATCTCTCTGTCGCCATAGGTACCCCAGATTGACAAACGCCGTCCTAGCCGCCGTCGGCCGAGGTACACGCCTTTCTAAATTATGTCAGTAGCCTTTGAATTCAGTGAAGTGAACGATAAGCCACTTGTGTGTATGAGAAACACACGTCACAGTTCAAAATAGTCATTGTCCATCTCTTCATCTAACTAATGGGTTTCTCTTAGGATTACTCGGAGTAGCGCTATCACGACGACCTCACGTAGATGTTACCATCATCAAAAGAAGAAAGCCACCACTGTAAGCCCGACATTCAAAGACTCTCTTCCTTATGCACCAGCTGATTCAGTATTGCATGTGTACCACACACTGTTCACCAACTGCCTTCTTTGATTGGTTGTCCAAGGGTTCTGTATATTTTTCTAAATCCTAAACACATCTGTCACATTCTAGTGGAATTGCTTGCAAACAGATTAAGTTAATTTCTTCGGATCCTTGTGTGTGTATGTGAAAATTCTATCTGATGCAACTCATTATCTTTGTTTGAATATCTCCAACTACATAATCACATCTTCCGCCAGAGTTAGATACTAAAAAATTATCTACACACACACACCATTGCACTCTTCTATTGTTTTTCTTACCTAACTCAAATTGTACATAACTCCGCCCTCCTTAGTCTATGAGCAACCATGAAACAAAATCAGTGGTTAGTTTCAATTGAACTGGAGTGCGGCCGTTCGCTAACCGCTTAATAAGTTTCATCAAGATTATGACCAGTGTTTGGCAGAGGTTCATTGAGTGAAGTATGTTTCATCTTCCGAAGATGAGAGCGTAAAGGTTGACAATGAGAGGAGTAACAGTTGACAAATGGAAACCATCCCTCCGTATACACAAAGACTGGCTTATCAGTAGCCGGTTGTCCGGGTAGTTGAAGCCCACAAACGTGCGTGTGTGGTTATTGACTTTGTCGCGTGACTTCATAACACTCATTGAATTTTGCTACGTACCAAGAGACTAAGAGACTGAGATGCGGCGAAATGCACTCGAATGCGCGAAAAGCTGTTTCTGGCCTTTCTGAAAGTTTAACTTTCTGGGTGCATGAAGCGTATTACAGACACCGGTATTGACACTGATGCAATGTCTATCGCACACAAAACGAAATGGTCTTATGTGATTGCCTACGTTGAGATCATGGAGTTATGTTAGCAATCGTCACATAGGTACTATAGAGAAACTGGACCTAAATTCTGATGTAAGCTTTCAAGAATGTGTAGTTGCATTATCAGATAATCATAAAAGTCATCACCCTGATAGAAATGATCAACGTGCCTTCCACCTAACTCGCACAGAGCATGACAGTATTCCCCGAACTTTGATACATTTTGGCAACACCTTACGCGATCAGCTGAAGCTGCTGGAACACGAAACAATTGACCGTTTCCACATTGTTCACTTCACAGCTTAGTGACGTGATGTGCATAGAAAAAGTGTACAATGAAGTGTTAATCAAATGAAGTTCGCAAATACGATAACGAGCTCAAATCTAGATAACCTACAAAGCAACCAGACAGTTGTATCGTTGACTACAGGATCACGTATGTCCGGTTCACAGGGGCACATGTGTTTTCCCTATTTTCTCCATTTTTTTTGGGCAATTCATTCACGCACACTAAAGTCATTACATCAATTAGTGAGAAGAACTATTCGTTCCTTGCTAAGGACAATTGTTGGCAAAACTGGGATACCTCAACTGAAACAGAAGTAGTGAAGTGATGAAAAACTGTTTTTGATAGCTCTTTCTCAAGTCAATAGAAGGAGAATACGAGAACATAAACTGAGCGCGGACCGATAATTTGCCCTTAATAACATCGGTTAGGTGGATCCGCCACAGAGCAGGAAAAACAGAATAGCAGACCTTTCTTGCTCTAAATGTGAAGCATGAAACCAGACTGAGTAGTTGATTAACAGGTGCAACGTTGTTAAAGCGGTTCCTTTAACGTGCAGATGTTGGCATACAATATACTCATTAACTCAATGTTCCGTCATGACGTTTGGCCAGTGGGGTGGATAGGAGGGAACGCGTTCTCTAAGTCCCCTTCTGTGGTCAAACGAACTGAAGCGAGCACTACTTCAAATGTCCAGAGGATATTCATTGGTTTCTCCCCAGCTTTTCTAATGACGAATACGTCTTTGTTATACCGGTAGCACATATGAAGGCTCTAAATGATAGATTGTAGTTGGGTTTCTCGTCTGTCAAGGAGTACGGTTACCACCAAACCTAGAGACTTAGAGAAATTCCACTTCTACACCGTCAGTCTGCTGCTAGAATTTGCCGTTGAGCAGGGACTCAATTTTGAAGGTTTCAGTCCGAACAGAGGGTAAGTCTGATTTCTGTAGCTGAAATTTATTTTCTAGCTGTACCATCTGAACAGGCATAAAGTTGCTTGTCTTCACCAACATTAGACTTGTGAATGGTGATGTTGGATTGAGAGACCCCGCGTTGAGGCATGCTGTGTCTGTCGCTGGTTCGAATCCAGCCGAAGCCCTGACTTTTCACAGTTAGGTCTCATCTAAAATCATAAATCTGCCATACTGCTCACTAGTAGTATATTACCCACAGACGACATTCACGAACAAGAGGACAAGCCCCGAACACGACGGACAAGAAGAGACTATCGGAACAATGTATACGTGCTGTGTGAGAACTTTCACCAAGGCGAATGACAACGTACTGTTACCCAATATATGTGAGTGAAAGTGTGCCATGCAAATGAGTGTACGCATTTGTGGTTTAGTTTTTGACGACCTGTACGGAAGTTTGCGCAACAAACGAACTCGCAGGCCAAGCGTCTTTTGCGGACACAACATATCTACCGATTGCCCAGACACGTCTTTCCAGCAGTAATCATGCGATGCTGGTTGATTACAGTAGTGAAGATCCATCAATATGTGCTTTAGACTAGCCGTTTATCAAAAAGAAACAGGGAACATCTCCCTGCTTTCATTGGAACTGTCAGTTGTCAAACATCCTGTCGACATTGATCACCACACAGATGTTACCAAGGCTCTTCCAGTCGTCTACAAAGTTGCCACCAATCAATCTAGCACAGTCCATCATCGTATTTCGGCCATGGCTAGATGGATCGTAAGTAGATTCTGCAAGTCTTACCTGCACTCTTACAAGAAATGTATCCCCTGCATGCCAACCCGATGGTCACAGAGCGCTCTTAATCACCCAAGCCTAACAAAGACAAGTGATCCTCACCAAAGACTTGGTAAACGTTCGGTCCATGCCCAGCCATAAGTAGACCCTAATGTACGTTCGTGAACTCACACGCTAGCGCCCATTCATCAGCATTGTGGTTTTTTGCATGACATATTTCGATGGAACGTCCGTAATTCTGTTGACCTGATAAGTGGCCAAAGAGAACTACTGTTCACCACAATATCATTTGGATTACATTCCGCTTGTTAATAAGGAACCAGGGTAGCTGTATGATTCTATTGTCAGGTATACACAAGAACAGGAGGGAGGGAAAAAATGTGAGATAGGCACCTACAAGCCTTCGTCCGTTCACTATAAAGATAACAAGTCAGACAGAATTGATGTCCACCTGCGCAGGGTGTGTATGAGAAAGAAACGTGCAAAACAGGTATGGTATGGTATGATATGCATCTTGTAGTGTAGTGTTGTTACAAGATTGGGTTGGAACGGACGTTGTTTTTGTCGTCACAGGCGGGTCACTCAAGACAGTCAGACGCTTTACCTACCTTTGTACCGCCATTCCGTCGGCTTGTAACACTGATGACCGGGTGTTCATAACAATAGCGAAACCATGCACTGCACTGGTCAGTCTCTGGTAAGTGTGACTTCGCAAAGACATCCAGTTGTCTATTATACACACGGTTTGCAACATGTGTGAGTGCACTCTCTTTTGCTCTATGGATTAGAAATTTAGACCATCCGTCAGAAAGATGCACACAGGTTTCCGGTATGCCATCACTATCGTCTGAGCCAATTAGTAGTTATCAAATGGGCTGATTGCATGGGCAGCCCGACATTTCGTCGGTAGGTGGTTGGAAAAAGCACGCGTGTGTAATCCATAACCGAAAATGTGCAATCTTCGCTTGTTCGCTCACGTATTATGTAGGCCGACGGAACGTCTACTGCGCCATGCATTATTCACTGTGGTTATTGATGGTTCGATAAGATCATAATTCGGTTAGGAGATGACGTGGTCACGTGCCGCGAACACCGAGACCGCTCTTCTGAGCAAAGCTGGTAGGTGCTATCTACTCGGCGGGGTGTGTTCGTGACCATCCACATCGCTGGTTGAAAACACTTTTTGATATAGCAGTGTCATGGTCAACGGAGAGCCTGTATCCGCAAAGTTGTTAACTTCTTTTTCTCTTTCCTCTCTCCCTTCCTCCAGTTTTCATCTGAACTTTTGCACTATTTCGCTGTTACTTCAAGCAGTATTGTTAAAACCGACAGGTCAGAGTGACCATGGATAAAGCTTAAAACTGAAAATACTGATGACGATGGTACTCAGAGGGTGAACTGAAGCATGAAGGCAGACTGAGGAACGTTATGACAAGACGTAGCGATTGGAAGTGATTTAAACTGAATCGCTCGAGCATATTTTCGTCGCTCGATTGATACCTTGGAAGAGGAAAAACGATTCATATTTAAAGTCCTAATTGAAAATGGCTATCCTGAACAGTTTATTCATAGACATATGTTAAGTGGCACAAAATTAGACAATCCACACACCGTAGAGATAAAGTCTGTTTATATTTCATTGCCTTTTAAGGGCGACAATGTCTCCAAGAATATAAGCAACAAACTTAGCGTAGCCCTAAGCAAGCCCTATTTTGCAACAAAACTGCGAGTCCAGTTTAATTCCATACCGATTTCGCGCCTTCAGGTTCATGCTGCCTCTTACTGTGTATACCATTTTGTTTGTTCCTGTGGAATGAGCTATGTAGGCCGCACGGCACGGCGACTATCCGAACGCATTCGGGAGCATCATCTGGTGTAGCTAACTCGGGGCTTGGCAAAATCATGCTCGTCTTCTATGGCTGCACACCTAATGGAGTCCAACCGCTCAATCCATCTCAATGACTCATTTCGTCCTATCTATCGCGCACCGGGTTTACAATCAAAACATGTCAAAGAGCGCTTACTGGCAGTCGCGGAAGCCATAGCCATCCGTCTACTCTTTCCCCCACTATGCATTCAAAAACGTTTCGTAAAAACACTGAATCTTCCATGGCCTGGTGTTCACGTCCGGACCGAACAGATTACGTAATCATGACCATTATCTTAACAGTCATCAATAATCTGTACCATTGACCTGATCCTTCTGAAACTGATAATGAACAGTTCGATCCTTTACTGTACCTTTCCTCACACATGATTAATTCATATAAATGTGTTATAATTAGCCTGATGATGAATCACCGAAAACAAGCTTGTTCGCCAAACGTTTCTCCTAATGTCGAAACCGGGTATTTTCACGCAACTTACATCTAAGGAACTCAAATTCTGTTTTTTGCATCGAGGCCTTTCAACTCCACAGAATCAGGACCTCGGGTCTGTTAACGAATGCGTCCCCCTGACTTGTACTATTCTTCAGCAAATTACACAGGTGTACTGGTCGCATAATTTTACCACAATCTAGCTGTGATGATATTTCCCATTCTAGTCATAGTGAATTTAGACTTACTCTAAATCTAATGCAAAACCTGATAACGTTTTCTGATATTAACTATAATCGTTATCCTGATAAGTACGAATCGAACATGCAAAATGTAGAACTGATATGCACATCATCGTCAAAATTCACAGAACTGCTGATTCTTTACACTTCTGCCTACTGTTTTTCTGTTACACTTTATGTGGCACGAATTTCGGTGTCATACAAAAACCAAGCGTAAAAAGAAAGCAATACCTGTTGGTTTAGCGCAGTTTGTCCATTGAAGATGTGAATCTTTAAACGCTAATTGTCTAGATCTAGTGAAATGCACACAATAATTTTCGATCTGACGCTTGAAATCTCAAACTATGCAACGTATAACAGAAAACCTTCTTCAACGCAATAGCACAAACTTGGTTCAGATGTACTAGCACACTGAAATGAATCACAGCTAGGAAGTTCATGCCAAAATTATGCGCGTTTATCCATTCTATAATCGTAAGGTACATTCAAGCAGCATGGTAAGCGGACAACACACAACTATCCAGTACGGATTAAGACTGCAGTTAACTGAAGACGATTATCAGGGCTCTTTAAGACACAGGAGTACCTACAAAACGCTCAAACACCAGCTAAGGTCTGTATAAAATTGACATACCTCTGGTCAAAATCACTGCGAGTACGTCACACCGCCCTGTGCTACCTTGTCGGAGAAAATTCCTCGATTCTATTCTGCTACTCACAAGCGCTTTGAGTTTCAAAGCTAATCAATTAACTGCTACGCGTGAACCAATATTAGGTTGTTCGTTTCACGACTTAGACAACAGTTCTTTACTTCTTGGCAATTTAGTAACCTGATGGTGAATTTCGGTTTGCGTTACAGCCAACAAGAACAACAGGAGTGGCCGATTTTGAAGCCCAGATGCCAAACACAGGAAAAACAGCTTTCGTTTGGGTACGAAAAAGTGAGCGGAGTAAAGTAATTCACAAAGGGTCTCATATCTAATCCTGAACAAACTGTGTCAAGGTTTACATAGCTAGCAAACGAAAAAGACATCACGGCCATGCACCCGGACGAGGTGTTTGTATCGTCCGTTTCATGTCTTATTCTGACGTGGCCTGGTGACTGCTGTTCGTGTTCTGGACTAGAGAGCACGAAGCCGAACAATGTGCTTTGATAAAAAAATTTCCACCCGAAATTCAAGTGTATTCAGGAGTAACTGTTCGTAGGGATGTCGCCATCATGGTTGTATTAATGTTTATGAACCCCGAAAATTCGGCTTTCCTTTCTGTTTCAAATACACGCCATGTCGATATCTAGACAATCTGTTGTGTGTACATGTAAAGACGTATTAAAACTGGTTCGAAATAAGGCGCACAATATCAGTGTTCCGTCTTTTTCATCCAAAGCTGCGACGTGAGAAAGATGTCACCAAGGGGACCCTCGAGTCCCCTAGTAAAACAGCCGCTGTTGCTGTGACCATGGGTTAGCATCCGACCTCGTTAATTGACCCTATTTCACAGAAGACCGAGGTAAACAACAGTAAAAATCAAGTCACTGAACTCGATCACCTAGAAGCTTAATAAACTGCAACAAAATTACACAATTTACAATAAGACACAAACGGATGTTTCGAAACAGGTGGATGGGGTGCTCATTTTACACGGTTGCAAACAGACACGTAAACACAGCGTGTTTCGGAAACTGACCAGACTCACCGACATTCAGCAATATGCCACGGAGGCTGACAGTAGGTCAGATCCTTAGATGACCGGTCTTTGCCAACCAGATGAGAGGTAAAGCATTTGGAAGGAGGGGCACAATAGGCTGCATCGCAACATCGTGGGCATACGAAGCCAACCGCGGACAGCGTAGTCAAACAGGCAGCGCATTTTGTCATACGTTGTGAAGGCAACAGGATGAGATGCTCGGTGGTAGGTGAACACGAGGTTGATCGAACGTTATCAGTTTGTGCCGAATGATTGTGTTGTGTAATTGTGGCCGACCATCCGCCGGCAGGTTCGACAGCCAACACGTCACCAGGTTCAAACTCGGTTGTCGCAATCACATGGCGGCCTTTTGATGCAGTGCTGACAACTTGTAAGCCTGTCGAGAAACCAGGATACTGTAAGAAAAAAAATGAAGGAAAGTCAAACTGAAAATCGACTGTCGGGTGGGAAACGACTGTCAGTCGCAAGCTCAATCACAAAATAGATATGTTGGGCTTCAATAAATTAATCGGGCCGGAAGCGTATATCGATTAGTTCCATCAATCTAGACTGTGCAAAAGGTTAACGAGGTAGGCTATATACCCGAATTTGTTAGACACTCCTCTTCTGTATTCAGAATAGGGACATTGAAGCCTTGGAGATGGAAACAGCCTCCCGTGTTCTATCCAGTCCACTAACAAAGTTTTTGGTGTGGTACATTCCGTCCGAAACCACCTCCAGTGCATAGACCAGAACATGAAAACATGTCAAATAGAAACTGTGTGACGGTTTTCGTGAGACTGTTGCTAGTTCCTCCATCAACTGTATCTTACTGCGCATCTTTTGTTCCATATGCTACTGTCAACATCGACGACGGACCGTGAAATGAAATTTATGTGTACAGATATAAACAAAGGAATTTTCCAGCCTTGATAAAAGTCTGAGCAAAGACATAAGCTTCTCTATTCTGGCAAACAGATGACAAAGGCCGCTAGATTGTAACTAATCATGTATCGAAGACTCCGTCCACAATGTACAGATGAGGCTATCATCATTTGCGTAATGCAATCAGAATTGCAAGTAAAAGAATTCGTACAGGTTCCTCGTCTGCCGTACACCAATTGCAACCAACCTAATTTCAATCCAACGACTTTAGGCTGACAAGTTAGGTAAGAACCTATTACATTATGTAATGAAATCTACTAAGAGATGCAAACACACAGCTGCATTGGTTCTTTACGTTTGCCACAAGAGAAGTGCAACAAAACTTCACCGTACTAAACAAACCAGGATACTAAATGTTTGCAGAGTGGAAATAAAATGAGGCCAGTCACATTGGCGAAACGGAATGACAGCTGCGCAATTAAGTAGCCGGGCCTGTCCCAAGTTTGGGTTCAACGCGAGGAGAAACTGGCCCCAGCAGCTAGTGTTGAGCAGCCTGCGGAGCGGAAACGACCAACACCTTCGACCGCATGTCATATGTCGACCTTTGGAAATAAGGTAATTGGCCATACAGTCAAAATAGCTTACGTAAGCAACAATCGGTGACCTATTTAAATCGATAAGGTTGTTATTTTCAGATGGCAACCACTGCTCTACCAACGGAACGGCATGGTCATCGGCGTGAAACCGTCGCGGTAAAGGGACGGTTCCGTCTACTAAGTTTGTCTGACTCTGCTATATAAACACCAACAGGGTAATATGTACCTGATGAGAAATCTGTTAGCCAATAAACGTATGACGTTTTTGACGTCTGCTTTCAAATGTACTTCGGGAAACGACTGTTTTTGAGAAACGGATGAATCTGCTACTCCAGAACGCCTTTGTTATACACAAAGGTAGATAGCCATGTTGCATCCATAGATGTCACAGTCCGAGAACGAGCACACAAGAATCGCATAGCAAAATTCAGTGACTTAGGGGAGGTGTGGAATCACCTGAAAACTTATTGAGACCAACCGGCGTGGAAAGAATTCTGTTACCACATAACAGGACAAACGAGCTTCATAGTAAGACGACCAACCTGAAACTGTCAGCCACGACTGAATATACACCTAACCAGTTGGCTTGTCTTTACATCCCAGTCTGAATTACAGATATACCTGCTTCATCCTCATCACCACCAGCAGTACGATTAAAAAAAGCAGAGGTTGAGGACATTTCACCCATGTCCGCTCCGAATAAAAGCGGGATTTCGAAGGATAATAATGGCGTTTACTCCTCCAGTTGGATCATATTACCATTAAAGAAGGGCATTTGGATGCAATTATGACTACACCTATCATAAAGGATTACTTGCTCAGAACGTCACACGTGTTCGCTTAACATTAACACAGCATTTCAATTGATGGTAACTCAGTAAACAGTGCGATAAAGAACGTACAAAGACGCGTGCGAGTCAGCCTCGGGGAGTAGGGCATACAAGATGCATTCGATTTCGAATCCAACTACCAGATGACGATAGGGAATGACCGGCTTATGACCAGCCGACTTACGCGAGCCTGAATGGCTACAGGCCAAAATTAGCCCTTGGACAGTCGAAAATTATTCAATATGACCTTGAGGCTCTTGCAAATTGAAAGTCGAATTCCGGAACTGTTCGCGTATTTTCCGTCAACCAGTAACACAAATACATGCACAAGCAGCACACATAATCGAGTGGTGAGTGGACGAAAAGTTGACGTCATTTCCTTTTTTCTTCAAACAGGTGTGGAATTTGTGCATTATACCCGAGTTACAGAAACTAGGGCGCTTATTACAACTAGTTTGTGTGTATCTCAAGTGTATTTTAACACAGGTGAACAACAGATAATCATGAGAACGACAGAGTAGCGAATAAGACCTGTTTTCTGTGTTTGGTCATCAGGCTAATTACAACACAATAAATATGATAACGCCGAATAGGGTGAGTCAGAAAAACGGTCATGCACGGCGTGTTTGTTATCAGTTACGCAGTCACTGTTCCAAATCGCGGGATTGGTTGACTGTGGGCCAAGGGAGACTAAATGTCCGCACGAACTTCTTTTGAGCACCGCAAGTAAAGCAGCTCTTTACGAAGCAGCATTTAGATGCATTAAAGTGTTTACAAAAGAACGAGCGTATAATGCTGTCTTAATAAAAAGGATTGATTATGTTACCAAAGTGAATGGTATACTAGCTGATAGCTCAAAATTCATGAAGACGAGTACAGAGAAAGACAAAACACCAGTTAGAGTGAGGGCGATATCTAAAACGTTGCGTGGAATGAAATAGAAGAGGATAACCGATCCGGCCACTTTCGTGCGCATCCGTCCCACTGGGACAATAATCCCTAGGTCAAACGGTCTGCCGAAAGTGCACAAAGCAGACTTGCCTTTGAGACCCATTTTAGATATGTGCAACTCGCCTTATCACGTTCTGGCCAAATGGCTTGCCGGTCTGCTCGAATCCATCAGGTTGGAACTAGTAAAACACAGTCTCCGGGACAGGTTTCATTTCACTGACGCAATCCAACACCTGAACCTAAACAATCAAAGTATGTTCTCCTTCGACGTTGCTTCGCTATTTACGAACGTGCCCATACAAGAGACTATTGACTAGTTATGCGCTTACATCGAGTGTAACAACAAACATGTGGGCATCCCAAAAGATGAACGAAGAGAACTGCTGATGCCTTGTACAAGTAACGTTTAGTTTTTGTTCAACAATGCGATCTACCGATAGAGGGATGGAGTGGCAATAGGCTCACCTCTGGGTCCCTTGTTAGCTGACGTCTTCATGAGTAAACTGGAGACCAACCAGTTGAGTGCGATCATTGAACAATTTACAATTTAAAAACGCTGTTGATGACATTTTTTGCGTCGTCGACCAGAATGTTAACATGAACAGGGTTATGGCAGCTTTTAACTCAGCCCATAATAGTATTAAATTCACCAGAGTCAGACAACAATTGTCAAGTGAATTTTATAGACGTTGTCATAGTAAGAAAAGAGAAGATGGTTCAATCCGACGAAATGTGTATAGAAAACAGACTTGGAGTGGCCAGTACATTCATTTTGACAGTTTCGTTCCGCCAAATCAAAAGCGAAACCTCATACGATGACTGACGGGTAGAGCGTTAAAGATCTGTATCCCTGACACTTTACAAACCGAGCTAGACTTTCTACAAGAAGTGTTCATGCAGAATGGCTACCCAATGCGTTTCATTCAGAAGGCGATGCAGGCAGTGAAGTTGAAACTTAAGCCACCCTCTGTGAATAAGAAACTTACGTTTATTAGTCTTCATTTCAAGGGAGATCCCATGGCCGAAGTTATCTCAAGAAAGCTCAGAAAGTCGGTCGAAACAAACTACCTTGCCACTAAACTGTGCGTCAGTTTCCGTTCAGCACCCCTTATCATGTCACAACTCAAAGACAAACTTCCATGTTCTACAAAGAGTTCTTGTGTGCACTCATTTGTTTGTTCGTGTCGAGCATCATATATTGGTCGTACTGCAGAGTGCATGAACGTCATCCTACATGGTTGAACAGTGGTGTGACTGAAATGGTTTCAAGCGCGACTGCTGCTCATTTGACCAACTCCAATCATTCTGACAGTAAGAAAGAGGCTTTTCAGATTGTCCACCGAGTGCCAAGGAATCGGTCGAAAATTGTGAGATTCCGAATGTTGACCGTTGTCGAAGCCATTAGCATCCGATTGCCCTCAGAAGAGGTTCGTGCGGACATTTAGTCTCCTTTGGCCCACAGTCAACCAAGCCCACGATTTGGAACAGTGACTGCGCAAGTGATACCAAACACGCCGTCCATCACTTATATTGACCGTTTTTCTGATTCACCCTATTTGGCGTTATCATATTTATTGTGTTGTAATCAGCCTGATGACCAAACACAGAAAACAGGTCTTATTCGCAACTTTGTCGTTCTCATGACTTCAAGGGGTATGTTCGAACGAATTAAACATCACAGAATCGTTTCAATGGCGCACAGTTATATCAACAAAAAATCGCAACACATTCGAATTGGTCCACTAATCAGCCGACAATTGCAGGCGGATAAGACGTGGAATTATAACATGACAGAATACCGTTGAGTACAGCACAAGCGCTCAAGGTGAAGTCGCTGTAGCATCTGTTCACAAAACTGTTTGAAACTAGTTCAAGTGCGGCACGAACAGCGTAGCACCTACCGAAGTTTGGTAGCCATATCGTGGTGTTGGTAGCGTCACAGACGAAGAATCGGTACAGAGGGAGGACTCAGCGGACAATGTGATGAGGGTTTGACGCAGTGTAACTATCTGGCTCACTGTTGGTATGGCATGACTTGCAAGATCCTGCTCCGGGAACCAATCCACATGTTTCATACAACAAATCACTCGAGACCACAGTCGATGAACGGTATTCACAGGGGCTGCGGAGCCACGTGACAGATGTAGCTCAAGTGCAACGACGGCAGAAAACAGTGCAGCAGACCATAACTGCTGATGGACAAGGGCCGCAGAGAGATTACCGTGCAATAGGGCGGCTTCACTGGAGTCGGTATCATGGGACAGAGTGTCCATGGAGGAGGCGAACGGGAATGCATTCGGAGCGTGCAATAGGCCGGAACGATAAGCATTGGCCGAAGCAGAATACCGGCCAGATCTGAGGACAATTATTAAGCATACAAACACATTTAATTGGTCACTAGAAACAAGCATCACAACTGAAG
Source organism: Paragonimus westermani (assembly GCA_008508345.1). Classification (NCBI taxonomy): domain Eukaryota; kingdom Metazoa; phylum Platyhelminthes; class Trematoda; order Plagiorchiida; family Troglotrematidae; genus Paragonimus; species Paragonimus westermani. The sequence continues at coordinate 24,732 of QNGE01003924.1, read as the reverse complement.
TGTTAAAACTGGAATAAAACAGAGTTATCTTGAGTAGTGAACAGTTGGAGCAGATTGACTCAGCACTAGAATGTGAATAACACGCAAGCAAATTGTGGTTTCAAACACGAATCGCTAAAAGTTCGACACCACTTACATTTGACAATGTGAACGTGATTCAGAAAATTATTGTGTGACCACCTTTGGCACTTTTCTCCTCATCGGCTTTGTTTTTCTCAGCATCAACACTTTGTGCTCGGCTAACAGCAGTGTTGTTTCTAAACCTAAAGACTGGGTTGAGACTCCTTGTTAGTGCATGCAAGCCGCCTGTGAACGTAGACCACTTCACCTACCAAGGGAGTGGCATCTGAACACTTTTTAACAGTGATGGCGAGATGTATATAAGGACAACGGAAGGCCGGAATGCATGCATAAACCCTTGTCACTTGTAGCTCTTGGTACTTGTTCGCGGTTGCCTTCGCCAGTTAAACCACATCAGAAGGTTGATTGTGCTTAATGGTGATCTATATGAGATATTTTCATAAAAGTCAGGAGATGCATTTTTATGGAGTTCCTTCATCACCGCTTCGGTTTACAGGCTACTGACACCTGCATACGTCCTCACTGGTCGAATTGTCTTTCCGTAGTTTTTCCTCGTCTCCAATTCTGAAACAGACCAATGAATTTTTGGTCGGATACTACAGCATTGACAACAAACATCATGTCAATGTTGTTGTTGAATCCCGTTTGAATGCAGGCTGAAAAATTGCTGGCGAAAGACAGGCTAATGGTCAACCTCTGTTCTCCGACCTACTCCTTTCAGTAGTTAAACATGCAACACGATCAAGACATTAGACAAACTGCTTGTAACGTTGTGTTATTCTCAATCTGTTTATCAGGACACTAGACTGTTTACATTCGTATCCAGGCGTACAATTCTTCAATGAACCCTGTCCTGACCAAAATTTCACTTAATTAAAAAAGGAGTGGACATATTGTGATGGACTGTCAAGTCGGAGGTGCGGGTGAACCAACTCTCGGCGGAATACATCGACGGTGCAGCAAAGTACGTCTAAAGGTCCACAGCGAGCGGGTCGGGGACAGCATGGGCGACCGGATGAGCCATCATTCAACTGGTGGTCAGAAAAACATCAAGAATCTACCATAACTGCAGAAAAGATTGAGAGACATTCGCCACCAGTTAGTCCCGGTAATATAATGGCGGATAGCCGTTCCGGTCTTGTTGAATCACATCACCATCATGTACACGAAGTAATCAAATATACATGTGATCAAAGGTCTGGACAGCAGTATAAACATCCATCCATCGGAGTATTAGGAAGGTGTGTGAATTCCCTTCCTTAACGGCTGTACGTCCTCGTCACATGCGCTGACATCGATCTGGGATTCATGTTTGACAACTTTGGTGATATATAGCAAAAAGAAACATACAGTAGGGAGCCGCGGAAATTTCAAGTTTGTCGAACAGTTTACGAAATCTCAATCATCAGTTCAGAAGAAAAGTGACTTAAACTGTCATTGCCATATCAACCAGCACACGATGAAAGGAAAAATGCTTGTATTTAGAGTGGCACGCAGAAAAATGCATGTAGTGTTTTAAAGTTCGATCGGCTGGATGTTATGTGAGGAATATTTACCAAGTGACAAATTATGGATAAATAGGTCCTTAGTGACACGTATGCATGCTCTATCGACGCTAACCAATCGCATTCACCAAATCATCCGTTCGACGTCATTTGCTGCCGACCTTAAGACAAGGCGTGAAATTCGTCTAAGTACTATATCTCGCTCATTCTAGAATCAACAGTATATATGTGGTATTATCCATTACGAGGAACGGCGGCTAAGTATGCCATAGCAAACATTTTCAGCTTTCAGTCACACCTATAGATGTTGTCAGCGTGACTACCGCCAATCCCAAAAGTAGTTTACGAAATGGCAGTAATGAATGAAAACCGAATATTAAATAATTAAATAAGTAAACAGAAAGAGATACAAAACAATGAAAGTTCACAAGCAAGACTGGAGTGACAATGTGGGAGTGGGTTGCCAAGTGACCGTCGGCAGTTTCAACCATATGAATCACAAGGACATTTTGTACAGAGTTGCGCGAGTTGGCGCAAGCGAAGGCAGTACGTCGTGCGAAGACTTCCCTATGAAGACAACCCATAGACACAAGCAGTCAATATTGTCAATTAACCGACGATGCTGACAAATTGGCGCATTAAATTTAGGGAAGCGTCATGTATCATACCAAGTTGTAGTTCGTATCCAGTTGAATTTATTATTTTCATGTCCAGCATTCATTTACAGATGCAAAACGATCTATCAGAAAAAGATCGGCCAGACAACACGACATGTTTGCCGAACAAACAACAACAACAACAAAAACAGCCATGAGCCTGACCAAAAGGTACTGTGGCTCGGGCCGCCGCTCACCTCAACAGTGACGTGGAATATCCTAAAAGAAAAGAGTACTACGAAGGACAAAAAAGATTGAAGAAGACCAAATGGAAGAACTAGAAATGGTATGGATACAGGTACGCCATTGACTGCGACACACCGCCATCTCGGATAGCGTCTCTAACCAACGGTTTGAGTGATCACGAGGACCCCATCCAGGCAGGCGATGCCTGCCCACT
>QNGE01003924.1:0-18373 GCA_008508345.1 Paragonimus westermani | reverse complement strand
CTGTATGCCCATAGGATCGTGCCTCACTGCCTAAGCACTCCTACGCGGTCAGCAGTGCGACATACAATCCTATGAGTGTAACTGCTTTTCGTCTGACTGCTCCCCTTTGGCCTGTCTGACAAGGTTGCACCTGGAAGGACCGGAGTCCTAGTCAGCATAGCCCGCCGGATCAAAACAGTACACAAGCCCGACCACCACGTCAAGGTAGCAGTTCATCTTCCTCCCGACCACCGCACAAGTCCTTATTCAGGCAAACATCAGACACGCAAGAGGGTTTCTCGAAGCTTGATACTCATCAGCCGGGTCACTAAACTGACACATCGAACTGGACCATATCGATGAACTAATGCAAACTAAGGAATTAAGGGTCTGTAATCACATTCAAGCTGAAATGTCGACAAACCCTAAGAAAGCAATTTGAACGGACCAGCCCGGTGATTAAAACTGGACGATGAGTAACCAATGGGATTAAATCCCACTCGAGACAAGTGCAAAAATTTTACCAGCCGTTTGTGCGAAATTGTAACGAAGACATTACCCAGAATGATCGAGAAACGTTTGCAATTTAAACAGATAGATCAGCGAATGACCACCACTCAAGGTAACCATTCGAAATCATAGCCAGCACGAACGGAAAACCAGGTGGGACAGATCCGCGGATTTCGGAAAATACACAATAGCAATAAATAAATTGGCAACGTATTGTTTTCAATTGGGGGAATACTATGACAGCGCGAGTTTCACGACCTTACTTTACAATACACAACTAAGGTCTATGCATGTGAGGAGATGATCACGCCAACTTGTCACGTGTAAACAGACCTCTCGTGCCCAGTAACAACTCAACAAGAGTTGAATTAGATTGATAATAAAAGCCATGGTATATTCCTTCGGAAAAACGGTGTTCTGTTTCTGATGAATTTTATCGGTTTGAGAACCTATTGCTCATTCAGATATTTAGTCTCTATTAATTTGGAAACAGTTTCTTACTTCAGCAATCGATTTCCCAATTCTCGAAACTTCCGCGCCTTCTTGGAACTCTTCATCTCCACTTGACCTGATGCCAGATCATCGATGAAACAGGACATGCGACGCAGACCATCGCTCGCTTCACTTCCATTTACATACTCCAGAACGGTTTGGAAGTAAGCAGCAGCAGCTGGTGTCGAACACGCATTCTTCGCCAATTCACCAATTACCGCTGAATGACTAGATATCGGCTTCCGAAGTAAACGAGAAGCTAGCTGTGGATTAGACTGGACACGTGCAAGCTCCTTGTCAAGTAAGTTTGTCCACAATGTACTGACTGTATCGTCAGTGTGCATAAGTTAAGCTAAAATGAGAAAAAAACATCGTACTAGGACAGAGATGAAGAGCAGGAGCACAAGTGAATTCAAACATAGAGCGGTGTGAGAAACTACCGTTTCTAAGCATCATGGAACAAAACTGTGCTTAAATCAAATAGGGGGAACCGCGCGTAAAAGAGAAATACAAATCTGTAAGCACAGGGACAAAAGTTATTTCACCCAGAGATGGTCATTATCACAAACGGAAACTAACAAACTCATTCTATTGACAGAATATCACATTTGAAAAAAGGGGTTAACAAAGAGCAACTGACTGTATTGAGTTAAGCAAATGACACGGAACCATTTGGTAACGTTGATTTAGTGGAATTTACTCAAGAGATGTAACACAGAGAAGTTTGTTATCAGTTCTATGTTTGTTGCATAAGCGACTTATCTGGCGTTCAATGCATACATGAACCCAACCGACGCTACACGTGGCTGAACACCTGTGCATGTAGTTTTCTGATGGTTGGGAACAGTGGTGGTGTTGTTTGTAGCTCGGGTTGATGGTTTTGGTATTGATATGTTCGCCGAGCTTGGCATTTAGGTTGCAAACGTTTCATCACCAGGTGAGGTGACATCATCAGTGCGTAAGCGTTTCAGCGCTGAAACGCTTACGCACTGATGATGTCACCTCGCCTGGTGATGAAACGTTTGCAACCTAAATGCCAAGCTCGGCGAACATATCAATACCAAAAGCATGTAGTTTTACTGGGATTGGGGTGGCCATTGGCCATTAGCAGAGGGTACTGAAATCCGTGTTCTGATATGCCACGATAGGGGTACCAAACGAATTAACTATTGGGGACACAGTTTGGTTTAGTTTAACAGATATTTTTCTGCGACATGTACTTGTGAACAGTGAAAGGATACGGATACACTGTCGATCTCCTAAGAAATATATATCGAAGGAACATTTGCATGAACACCAAAGAAACCGACAGGGAAAAACACGTACAACATGGATGCTAACTCTTATAGTTCTTCAAGTCACCAGTTGGATAAACATCAGCATTTTTTAGACAAAGACAAAAACACGCGGAAAAACCTTTGGATCAAACCAGCACCATGAGGTCCTAATAAGTAACGGAGCGCACATCCAGGTAATCACTCTGTAACTCCTATCCTGCCATCAAGTGTGCGGGAGGAAAACATACTGCAGTCGCCAAGGGGAGGCGGATACCTTAATAGGCACACACCTGTTGGTGCACAAAATGGGCGCTTCATTAATGAAATATTACTGATATCAGATATTCAAGTTATGGAGATGCTTGAAAACAACTTTCCCGATGTTCCACTTGTCCCTGAAACTCACCCACACGACACAGTAGAGTTCTTACTTAAGCACGTGGTAGATCGGCAGTAAGAACACCGAGCACGTTTAACGTACGGCTGTGGGTCCGAATTCGCTACCCACGTCATTCCCATATCAAAATTTGGGCGTCCTGATGTCAAACATCATCCACACCTGACCTACTTCAATCGCAACAAACGGAGATATGAACATGCGCTTAAATCAAAAATTCTCAAATTGTCCGGGGTAACACCGATGGTCGGAAAACGCCCCCATAAATCAGATTAATTCCGTCGCCACAGTCTGACCATATCTTTAATATTCATTGTCTTCTGTTTGTATGTCCCAATGAACGAGTTCTCAGGCTGAAGGTGTCAGCAACCAAATTTAACACTATTCCCGACAGGAAATAAGTAATACGCATGCAGACAATCTTCACCAACGAATGTAGTGTCCACAGTCGTTTAAAGCTCTACCTAATACAGAATGGTTTGACACGTTAACCAAGTGTAGATTATAAACACTTCAGGTCATCAGAAAACAACATCTGGTAAGAGGCCCGGGAATCCACATGATAGGTTAACAGAGCTTTGGCTATAACGAGCACTCAGGGGAGTAGTCGCTCAAAAAGACGTCCAACAGAAAAACTCTGACTTTCATCACCGCCCAATTCATTTGAACTAAAAAACGCCACGATAACGATAGGAACGAAAGAGATCCCGCTGTTAATCAAATGAGTGAAAGCAAGTCACAAACAATGAACGACGTGATCACGTTAAATGTTCAGATGGGAATTATCATGAGTAAGCAGGGTGGCATACTCACATGGTATAAGGGTAGTCACTAAGTTTTTTCAATAGTTACATAAAACAGGCGAAAAGATGTGTATCAGTCGTACTTGACTGGGTGGGCATTTTTCGTGGCCATATGAGTATCGTTGAGTCCCCTACCGTACTCGTGTGCCCTCACGCTTTGAGAAGTGAAGTGATAATATTGCAATGCTTTGTTAGTTAAGCTAGTCGAAGTACAACAGAAGTACCCGAACTAACAGGAATGTATGCCGTTCGATCTTATGGTACACTCTGGACTATCTAAACTAAAAGAGGGACGCCAGTTGTCAGTGACGTCTACCATTCCTCTCCGGACGATGGCCATGACTGCACAGGCTTGCAACAACTTTTTCAGTTGATTAACGTTGGAATTGAATCGTTTCATGTCAACCTTAGAAAGGACGGACTCACACGATCGTAAAGGTTCTTGAGTTTTTCCGTGCCGAAATTTTCTAGTGATTCAATTTAAAGCAAACGATTCTTACATATCCGATATTTGACAGCATCCAATGAACAGGATGAGGACACCTACCTACAACCTCTCGCTCTTTCTCCAGGAGTATAAGCAGCTAGCTCAAAAGTTATGTCCCGACTCACACGTGACACACACCACCTAGGTTTCACTAAATAGCCAAACCATTACAAATAATCTTCATGGGACCAACGGCATGGTACGTTGTTTAAGTTAAAAGAAACGGAAGCAGAGGTGAATATCTGGTGAACTAAGACAATAAGGAAATTGGGAGAGAAGTTTGGACTTGAGAACAAGCATCAAAAGACGTGTCACCTTGGTAGACTACTTAAGGGCATCAAAATCAAGTTGGCTTCAACAACACTTGAAAATCTTCCTGAAAGATGGTTTAAATTAGCACAAGACTGACTCCGACACCTGAGAGGTCCATGCACGATCAACTTTAGCCTTTCCGTGGTGCAATAATGGACGCTCATTTAATAATTAAAAATATGATGCCCAGGCCGTAACCGAGCAAGAAAAGCCACGTGAAACGAGAGACAACAGTATCAAATGCAACTGCCAGCAAGTTTGGCCTAAATGTGAAACTATTCAACAGCAATACAGCGATCAGGACCACAACGTCGTCCCACATCCTCCCACTTGAGCCACGCTGATGAGATCAACATCTCAAATGATGCTGCCCACGCTCTCAGTATATTAGCACACTCACCATTAGATCCATTAAATCCGTGCCCGAAAACAGGAACAACGCCAGTTTTACGTCATCTACTACATATTGAGAACTAAAGGTCCCTATCTCATCACTATGACAACACTAAGGCGAATGAATCGTCAGAAACCCTCCGCGAAATATTCAACGAGCCAGTTTGTGAGAGTAGGCCTCTTAATGCCTGAAAGGTCTGCACCATCTCATCAACCTTTAAAAGTGACTATGATAGCAACAGGCTCATCGTATTGGTTCCCGCTGCCCCCGAGGTCGTGGGGGAATCGATTGATTACCACTTGAGATTCCCAATTTCCATAACAAATTCCAGTGAGGACTATCGGGCAATCCCAGCCAAAGTGCTGTCCGGCCAAATCAAAAAAATCGATTGGTGACAGCATCACAAATGATGCCGAAAATTATAACACGATTATCAGAGAACTTCAACTCACAATATAACGGATAGGATATCAAACCGTAATCCCAATGAGTTTATGCTTGAGAGCACACCCACCAAAATGAACAACAAACTATTCCGAAAACCCATCAACCTAACAACATTTTCGGTTGAACCCATTGGATACCAAACAAGTTTGTTCACATCAGTGGCTCATATGCTATCCCGAGGTACAGTGATTGAAGAAAGACAAGTTTTACACAAACCATTTCCGCCCAAATTGTTCGAATGAAAATTGAATGTGGCTAACTTAGGCTACCTATTATGTGAGTGGACCATTGGCAGCAGTAAATCAATTGAGTATGAAAAACCAGCACTTGAGCAGTAATCTCCGTCAGAAGTAATAGGGACAAAAAAATAGGCCATCATCCATAAATCAGTCGTTTCGAGGATAGGAACTGGCGGTTCACTATTGCTCAGCATGTCTCTAAGGATCAGAAACACAGCAAAACGACAAACAAATATGGAAAGTGTGTGATCATTCATTGCATGATTATGTTGAAATTGCAAGCAGGATAGACACTGGAAAGGTTAACAGCACGAGTCTAGCTATTTTTCCCTCAGAAAGAACCTCCCTCACTGCCAAAAAGTATACAACCCCGATCAAGAAACACTTACGTGGTACGGACGTTTTACATTGAGTATATACTTTGAAGAAACTGAGTGCCTACAGCCACATAAAAAACACTTTTTGAGGCCCGAACTGAACAGTATCCCGGGTATAAACAGTGCAGCAATCCATTTGGATTAAGCCTTACTCATGTATGCAGTGACGTCAGAGGTGATCACTAACGGGTACAAACCAGTTCGAAAACGCCCACATACGTCCTATATAAGCCAAATGCGGTTTCATTCAATTGGAATAAACCCCTTTCGTTAGGACCTCTTGCAAACGCGTGATTCGACCATAGTTACAACAGCTTAGTTACAACGTGTACCCTGGTCTCGGGAAACGGGAGTTTCAGTGTCCTGTTGATCCATGTAAGCGAAAGCAGGTTACATTGTTATTCCCGTAATGACCGATGTTAGTCAATTTTAACCTATAATACAAAATGAAATGGGAATTAAACGCCCTAGGCTTCTATCAACAGGGTTAATGGCATTCCAGAATACCGAGAACAGCTAGTGACCAGGTTTCGGTATTAAAACCAGTAGGTGCTTAAGTTGACGGTTTTCAAAAATCCAAATCACCTGAGTCATGCTTTATCAGAGTGGAATGTCCCCCATCTTAAAACAAACACTGCGCTTCCCGGAAAATGTTCTTTGTTAGAAGAGTATTGCGTTCTAACTCACATCCAATTACAGAGCCACCGACTGTATGCAGTGCTTTAAGCAGAATGCAGTGAGGAGAAAGAACTCGAAGTAGATTTTCCCAGAAGTATTACACTGATGTTGCAACAGGTAATCATCAGAAATTTGGGCGAATCGCTGTTGACTTAGGTTAATACAATTTCCTGATACAAACCGGATCAGGAGTAATGTCAGTCAGCTAGACCTGGCTAAGTAAGGCACTTCAAATCACAATTCATGAGCATCGTTAGGCACAGCAATTGAAGTTGTGAGTCACAACGAAGGTGGAAGCATGATAATTTCCATCAGTATCGTCAATGATTAGCAACCGGACCCCAGCTAACGTTGAACATTTCTGGCGAGGTAAAGAAATTGACAGACTGTGATGTTCAGTCTCACTGGTCCCATCCGATTGGAAGGACAGATCAGCCATGCCTTGCGTTCCAGGCAAGGAAAGTGATCAACAATTTCGTTGCCTTGCTGACAACGCTCATCGCAATTCTGATCCATAAAACTCTACTTCGAAATTTTTGAGTACGGCAGACAAGCACCCGTGGTAGTCATTTTATTCCAAAGTGACGTATGTCAACACCGTTCAATGAGGTTCTTCAGAGCTCTCCATCGAGCTAAACCTTCAGTCAATGAAACACAAATGGCCTTGTCAACAAATGACAAGGGAAGTGGGAATTCAGTTTTCAAAGACCATCCGAACGAAGTTTCCAAACAAATCCCAGAAAGCTGGATTTGGGAATGAAGCTACAGCCGGCTTAAGGTGTGGATATGTGAGGAACGAATTGGTGAAAGGGAGGATGAGAAATTCAATATTTTTGACTCTCGGTGATGAAAATAACAGCTTGTTTCAAGCTGGAGACTAAAAACTGTTGTGATTGGCCATCACAATGCTTGAGCAATGTAAATCGAACTAAGCCAGAGAGTTATGAGACGGAGCTTAGACTCAATCGGCTGATCACCCTATTACCCAAAGCAAGGCATCAACGGATTACCACGGAAAAACGCATACATTCAATTAGATATCAAGAAGGATTGCACACCAACACATAGGTGAAAGTTAATTAAAAAAACTACACTGAACAGTTCGTTAGATGCATGACTTCTAAAGACAGCTACAGGCTACCAGTTTATCTAAACCAAGAGAAAGGTGATCTCAATCTAATTTGTGATCTGAAGCTGAGAAAACCATAGAACCCGTTGGAACGGTGAGATTCCAGTTTTCAGTGTTTACTAACATAACCAGAAAGGAGTGCGTCAAGAACCTGTCGCTGTTTTACTTACCCTGATGAATACAATCCGTTAGGTAATTTCACAAGGCACACGAGCTAAATCAAACGGACAGACTGCAAACATAAACGATCTACCAGCATGGATGTATTTGTTGAAAATATGAGGACTAATTATGTACACGCACGCAGATATGGATATACATATCAGCGATTACGCTTATGTATTGAACATGAAACAATCCACAAACATGTTCGAAAACGGAGCACGGCGTTCACAAACTGATAAGAGGGAGGGGGGTCAGGGGAAGTAAGCAGCAATATGCTGTCACTCAGTGCGGTTTTGGTACGTGACCATCCACGTAGAAATTTCGGGTGGCCTGAGGTAAAGTGATTTCCATTCCGTCCAATTCTTTGGTTAGAATAATCTGGCAGGCTATAAATGAGAATTCGATAAGGGATTACGATGGAAGATGAGCCAGTTAAAATGGAACCGGCGAAATAGATATACAATTCGAACACAGCATTCACAATCAGATAGGTTTTACTGTCCGGTCTATAGCACAAACAAGGACTGTAGTTCGTATTTGCAAATCTGGAGCTAGTGAGGTGGGTGTGATGAACACTGCTCAGCCCATTTCAAGTTAAAAATGACCAAGTAACCACATTCAAGGGTTTACTCCTAACAAAACGGGCTATCACGGTTTCCGCGATCTAATGCATGTGGTGGTTCGATCGTAGAACACAGCTATATGAAAGAATCTTACTAGGCCAGAAAAGTGTCGTCAAAGAGTGTTTACATAGCAAAACAACGTGAACACCCAAATTCTACACAAACAGAGAATAAATCACAGAGAGGATTGGTAGATTCTCAGGTCAAATAAAACTTTACAGTAAACGAAGTGAAAACATGCTTACGCATACGACTGACAACCAAACCGTAACTGTAAAGTTATCCTTCTAGGATAATGTAAGTGTTTTCCAGTGACGTCCATCTATTCAAGCAAGCGAGAGTTACAGTGATAAGGAAGCGTACTGCTTCTAACAGCGATTTTAGCATCCGAAGAACCTCTGAAGAACAGCATTCAATAATGAATGTGACGAATGCGAAAAACCATGTGACAAAACTTATTAGAAGTTGTAATGTTCAAAGTCAAGTTAGGCCAATTAGATAGATACTTGGGGGAATGGACTGTGAGCGTAGAGCATTCAGCTGGGAGCGATACAACTGACGTGGGAGACCAAAACGCCTAGCTAAAGTCAGAGGTACATGCAGACTAAGCCCTTGGATGTGAATTGTAGATGTCACGCTTCCATAGACACCTAAAAGCTGCCATTATGGCTCATAAACGCAGTACGGATTGGTCCGAAATAATCCCGCTCATTTTATTGGATCTGCGTACAATGTTCCGGTCTACTCTCCACTGCTCCCCGGCAGAACTAGTTTATGGGACCACACTGCGTGTTCCAGGACAATTTTTCGTTCCGAACCAGAATAACACTTACGATCAAGTTACTTATGTAACGAAATTGAAGTCATATATGACAAAACTTCGATACACTGCACCACCATCTGTCAACACAAACCCCTATGTTCCTTCTCAGTTATCCAACTGTACACACGTATTTATCCGTTGTGATCGGGTACGGAAAGCCTTACAACCGCCGTACGATGGTCCCTTTCTCGTCATTTCCCGGCACGATAAATATTTCGTTATACAGTTCCCCAACAAAACTGGAACCATCTCGATTGACCGTTTAAAACCAGCATACAGTGATTCGACGGAACACACACCACATGATACCGCTGACGACCCACCCAAGACGTTGCCCTCCACGAACACCACTTCCATGAAAACCACAACGGTCAATACTACACCGCCAACACGCACGACGCGTTTAGGCAGACAGGTTCATTGGCCGGATCGATACAACGCTTTTTCCGTACAACCAAAACCAGATTTTCGCGGGTTTTCAACAGCAATTTCTCTGAGGGGAGGATTTGTAGATGTCACTTTGGACAGGACATTCATAACTGACACATTCCGTTTGTCCGCGCTAATTACCGCATCGACACTTCGTATGTGTTACCTCAACGTGGTCCGATGTCCCGCGACCTTTTCACCCTACAATCCGAAACGCAAAGTGACCTCGTGAAACAGACGTGTTCATTCGTGATGCACCTGGCCCGGTGGACCATCCCAATCATGTCAACACCACAGGTGCCTGTACAACCCTCTCTCACCCACTCCCCCTCCACACACGCACAAATTATCTCACTCTTGGTGGGCCTGTCATTGGTCATGTTCACGATCAAACCAAAAGCCGTCAGGCCCTTTGACATGTAAAAACAAGTGGAGGTTTGAGACACAACACAACAGCGTCGTGCCTGTACTAGAGGACATGAACCAAATGGTACACAGTGGCACCGAAAGGATTTTGGCTCCGAGGCTCGTACTGTCTCACACAGCAAAGGAATTACGAGTCAAGGATTATACTGACATCAACCCTACTCTCTGAAACTCTCCCACAAGTCTCCGCATATTCAAGCAGTGATCTGCAACAATCGTGTGTACAGAACTAGCAGGATTTTAATAAGTTCAAACACTTGGTTATCTAGCTCATTATTCGTTTTTATATGTCACACTGTTAATTACGTTTTATACATGCATGCTTTTTATTGGCGTCATTATCTTTTGGTGATAAGTAACTCTTGCGTCAATAGAATACACGAACACATATACAGACATATATCTGTATATATATGTGAATATATATGTAATGAATATATATGAATGAACAAGTATATTAACTGCAAACAGTGCTTTGATCAAGAAAAACATCGCATTCTGAGGTTTTGTGAGATTAAACTTCCAGTTCCGAAAGATGATCCACCAATTAGCTGGGCGATGGCACCTCAAAATATATCACTCCTTTGCTCACGTTCATTCTTATAACCCAAAACAATGTCAACAAATTTCAAAACTACCTCTCGAACTAACGCTGGGGACAAATGAGTGCACTACAACGGCTATAATGAAACTATGAATAAAAGCGAGCTCATAGGACTAGAAATGATTCAAAAGAATGTCAAAAGGGTTACTGAAATCCTTAAAGCAATACTAATCAGTTTCACATCGTTTGTCGGGCGCAGGGCATGAAAATGAACAATGAACTCGGCGGACCTGAGCATCAGCGGTTTGTTTTCATAGGCAGGCCGCATCTCATCCTCAACTAGGCCCTATGGTTTTACTGTTGAAATACAGCACACATATTTTGTTGAGACCGCAAACCAAAAACTGCCTGTGATCGAGTGTCGGGGGTTACGGACAGAACCCTGGATATGCGGAAAATATGAACGTCACTTACTTCAGTGTGATGCACCGTCTTTGGACTCTCTGTGACACTTGTTCAAAAGTCCGGATGGATAATACTTGATGAGTCCCCACACATACTACACTAACAATATGAGTTCGTGATTATATCATTACAATTAAAGTCGTAAGAATTTGAAAGAGTACGGTTAGATCACATCTGTTATGGCGCCAACCATAAGAAAATAACCTCGAGAAGAAATTCTGTGATGACGACTTAGTAGCCAAGTAAGCTTGATACATTTGAGCTAAATATGACTATCCTCGTGGGTAAACTGCACACGTTGCGCTGATGCACCAAGTCTCCAGAACTGAAACGAATTCTGTCGGAGCACACAATTCTTACATATGAACTTTCTTAAAGTCAACTAGGTCCATGAAAACCGTTCAACAGTAGAAAAATCAAACATTAATTAAAGGCCCAGGTAGCTATGGCATATTTGACTAACGTGAACAATTACCGTAGTCAGGCTCAAGCATGTGCACTTCTTGTCTGTTCAGCTAGCAGTTGTCTCTCAACGCATGAATGGAAGTGTCGGTTTTGCTGAGGAAAACTGCGATTACGTTTTGTTGTCATCACATTTGCAACTAACCATTTGCAATGTAACAATGACATTCTTGCAACCTGTAAACATGAGACCGCTTAGCATAACGACAAGTTTATATAGGCATTATAAACTAAGCGAGAAGATAGTAAACCCAGGACTGTTAGTGATCAGCAAGGTCATAATGCTATAACTAAAATACATAAATAAATAATCAAGAAAAAACCCATCTATTTACAAACTCAATGTGTCTACAAAATGCATCTACAGTACGACCAGACTAAGACAAATTAGAACGTAAAATCAAATGCCTGTGATAACCCATCTAGTAGGCGTTTTTCATTAAGTATATCCGCAACTCACGGTATAAGTGTCCTACAACGGATTACAATAGAAAAGCGCTTCCGAGACACAACACACACTCGGTCCCAAACACTCCAAAGCAGTTTGCCAACTCAGTTGTGGCAGCCTGCTAACATAGGAGGAGCTAACGTTGTCTTGATTCCTCTCGTGCATAGCGGTGCATTGGTGTTTGGTGCCACAGCTTGACTGTCATTTCGCCAGGCGATAAAGACAAACAGTGAAAGTAAGAGAGAGGACGGAGCCTAAGTCGTGAGACCTTTGTGCCTAAATGAAATCAGTGAAGATTGAAGTACTTACAGTCTACGAACAAAATACCGAGCTGCAAATGAGAGTAGGGCGATTTCCAGAGAACAGCATCCTTGCAACTTTTATAGCTACACTATGTTGCTTGTCCTCATTTCACAGGTGTTCTTCAACAAAGGTGACTTTCACGCTATTGAGCCCAGTTAGCTACGATCCCTCATAATACTTTCAATCATAAGCTATCAGTCACTTTGCTGCTAGCCCGAAAATTAACGCGATCAACAGTAGTTAGTCTAAATCAACTCGCGATTTGCTCACACCACACCTTACGCCAGTTGAATGTTGCATCACCAAAAGATAGTTCGGCATATCAGTCAAGTCGCTGGCATCCTCAGTTATGTCACAAGACGAAAAAGGTGAAAATGGGAAGTCTGACCTGATCGCTATGGTTACTTAACAGCAGCTTGTGTAACAGAAGATTCTCACCTAAAACCTGTGGCTCAATAGCGTGATACATAAAGCTAGTGGGTGGATTCTAACCCACTAGATGGTCAAACTGTTCCGAACCGTGCCAAGATTTTAGCAGCACAAAGTAGCACGTTGTGAACCACGGTCAAGTGTTGAAAGACCAGAGTCCTTTCTTTTTTTAATGATCTACCCAAATCAATTAACGGTGTGAAGTTCAACCCTTAAAGACGACTGTTTAGTGTTTGATATAGTTGTTTGAAAGTACCAATGATTTAAGTAGCAAAACCTTTCAAACCAACACAAAGTAGCGGAACCTGAATATCTAACTGTTTCAGTCATAACTGACCACGTCAAATTAGTTGGCCCCTGACTCGTTCTGGAAATGACTATCTCAGGGGTAAAAGGGAGGTACCGTGCACTTTCTTTTCTATGTAACATCCACATTCGCTCTTACTTTCTAGTTCCTGTCGCTGTTCTGAAGAGCGGCCATAATTTCGGAGGGACCAAAACGCAGACCAACACACCAGTCTCGCATGCCTTGGAATAGTTGTGTATTGTTCCTACGTTACTACTGTTCCTTTTGAATGGTACGTGGAGCAAACACCTAGCTGAAGTGGATAGTACTAGACGGTCAAGATGCTGACCACACCGATTAAACTGTAACGGTTCCCATCTTCGGTAATAACTGAATGATCCTGCTATTTACTTCGGGATAGTCTAACAATGCATTCAGTCCGCATTCGGTCTGGGATGCACATGGTAACAATCACCCTAGAAGGCACAGTATGAAAACTCAAGCAACAGACTTTTCAATGAACTGCAAACTTCGTGACTCATTTTGCTGTCTACTACGATGATGGCTCAAATTTGTGGACGGAGGCCTCAAAATAGCCCGCATCAACGCTTAATCAAGAAAACTGAACTCTTTGCAACGTAAAGAGTACATGGGCTGCAGTTGGTCGCAGCTGTCGTACTCCTATAGACTTTTGTCAGCTCCATTTAAAAAAAAACATTACACCAGAGTTTCGGTCCTGTTAGGGCTGGGACTAGAATTCTGATCACGCTTTCATGTGACAACCGCGTTGACGACTACTGGATTTGCATAAGGCACGACTGAAGTGTCCCATGAAAACGTTCAATAGCTTGTGAGTACTTATAAGGTTGCCCGATCACCTCTAGAGGAGACAAGACAACTGTCCTGTTAACTCCAAGCAGTCATTCCACGACTAAAGTTTAAGTCGCAAAAGCCATTAACTTGTGGAGCGTTATTTTGCAGTGCCCAGCGATCATGTGGTTTCCCAAGGATCTCATCTGCAACCGTGTCTTCATGCTTGTCTGTTTTGTATGCACGATCATCGGTACGTCTGTTACAGAAGGCCTGAAACGGACCCGATGTCACTCTCTTCAGTCGTGCAAACAAATTCACGCGGCGAATGCTTGCCATTTTACTAACGACCCATATGTTATTCCATTCTTTAAAGTCGTTTGGTCCGTACCTTTCCGAGCGTCGTTTAACACACTCAAAGGTTCTACGCACGTTTCGCTTGACTCACTTCTTAGCGCCGCTGAGTGGGCTGGAGCCCATCTCGCGTTCTCTTTCTCCGCTTGGTTGCTGCCGTTGGTCCACAGATTAGGTTAGGACTAACTACTTATCATATTTTCAAACGATGCTGGAAATACACGATTTGTTTCTAAACCTTATTATGTTCTTTTAGTTCGATGCACATCGGAACTACGTTTTAAATGCTCTTCAGGAAAGGCGTTTTAAATTGTTAGGGGACAAGAATCAAGCACACACTCTTTGTCCACTACGATTCCGACCAATGGTGAATAGTGAGGGATTTTGGTTTTACATAGGTTGAATGTGGTTCAACTGTTACGGTGATTACTGATGAGTAGTCGGGGATTTGGTTTATTTTCAAGTTGATCATCACTCACACTTGATCGCAGCCTTCGCATTCAGACAGACTTGTTACAGTGATGTTGATTACCACACACTAGGAAGTCTCATAAAGCTGGTAGAACAAAAGTGGACAGAGGCAATAAGTACCCGTTGGTCGACGTGGAGCGCGAATATACAGTGTGATTTTTACTTTAACTCGTTGCGATTTTGAAAATACACACATTTGAAACAAACGGATGGTTCGCTGTTACATACTTTTCAGTATTCAGAGGGTACGAAGTCAGTCCAATACCGTTTATCTGTCTAATATACATCCACCCATATCTGTAACCAACTTACTTAGCTAAACATAATTTCATCAGGCTAAACATGTTGATCAACAAAAATAATCCACCGGAGTGTGAAAAGCGATCAAATTCATGATTCAGGAGACAAAATCTCTGAATGTAGCCAGGATAACGTTACGAAAGTGGACGATGCTGGAAAAATGCGGGAGACTACAGGCGGATAATTGGTCGCGGACTTCCAACGAAACCATACTACAACAGGATACTAATGAGATGTAAGCGTGTGTTGCTGACTAGCTCTCCGCAAAGGATGCGTCGGTCTCTCCCAACCACATCTTACTAATAGTGTCTGGCTGAAATGACCGAATTCTTTCGAATAATAGTACTCTCACTTAACACTGTGCCTTTGCACGGATATTTTCTCGAGTTTTTTTACCCCCGGCTCACTGGCTTGCTTAACCTTGAATTCACACAACGAACTTAAGGTAATCTTGTCCGAGTTAGTGTGAGACTGACAAAGCATCCTATGCGTTCGCGCTTCTGATGGGCGCATTCGGGTTGAAGACAGGGGCTAAACAAGGGCACGTCGCGGGGCTTGTCGAAGGCATGCGAAGAAAAATCAATGCGGTAACCTGTAGCAAATCGATATGACCATTATTCTGTCCAACCGTGTGCGGTGCTCACAATACGGTGTCCAATCAAGCGAAGCCATAAAAGAGGTGTGGACACATGCGAAAAACGATAGTTCGGAGAACCGTTGGTATTCCTCGAAGACTACCTGGGCGCACAGTACCGAGGAGCCAGTGCAAGTACATAAATGCACAAGGACTAGAAACTTTCCAGGTCTTGTCTGGGCCTGCAAGGTGACGCAATCTATTTCTGTTCATATCTTCATATGCTCCTAGGTGAACAGGAACAAACCAATTGTAATCCCACCTACACCAATTTAAAGTNCAAACCAATTGTAATCCCACCTACACCAATTTAAAGTAAACGTAATCGAGATAAGCACTCCGAACAGATAATTAACAAACTCTGGGGACGTTTGAATCAATCAGCAGAAAGGCACCAAAAGAATTATGAATGTATAAAAAGCGAAAACGCCAAACGGGTGCCAAGACACTCACAGAGGCGAGAATTGTCTTTTAAAAATACGGCCAAATCCAGCATATCCTCTTCCTCGTCAACAGCTTTGGGAAGCTTATCGAAATACGGGTGACTGACGTATACGTGACACGTAGAACAAGCCAAGGACGCTTCGCATGCACCCTCTATATCAACTTGGTATCGATGAGCTAGGTACATAAGATTGTCTCCCACCTTGCCTTTCATAGTGGTCACATTGCCGTCACGTCCAACGACAATAACGTTAACACTAAAAAAGGTCACAGAACAACTACAGACATACACATCTTCCGGGCTTTTTGCATCCATGTATTCATAATCTCCGTGCATTATATATCCTTAGGCTGCATATGCGAATAGGTTGGTTAACATACCAGAAGTGCGCAACTTCTTCTTTGGAACTAACGAGTTCAAAATTTGAAGGCGACACCGCATAAAAACAGACAAACGGGATAGCATCTCAGACGATGACGAGTGGTGAGAGCTCGAGCTGTGGTCCAAGTTGAAATGTCACTGTAATTGGGGAAAAATACAAGTGCAGCATATAGTTACAGCATAGGTGCTCGGAAGGAATGGTTGGTGATCCAATGGTTGCAGTGTCAAAATGTCAGATCGATTACAGACGGTTTAGAGCGGAATGAAATCAGTGTGATCATATAAGCCACATGAATGTGGTGAAAACCCAAACACGCACATGAGAGATGAGACAATGCTGTGATTCGAGTCACCATTCAGGGGTGAATTAATTTTTGATGGTGTATAATTTGACACTTCCTGTTCAGGCTTGTTTGTTTAGCCCAACTGCATACCTATTTCCAGTCGTGGAAATTTATCACTTTCCTGGTCCGTGCGTTGCACATTGGACACTTGCTGACCGTACATTTTCTTCTTCCTTGGTCATGATAATACACAGTGCACTGCGCTGTTTGTTGATTTCTGAATTAATATCGTTAGGTAACTTATCCAACTTGAAGTGGAACTCTGTGAAGAGCGTTTCCAGGAACTGGTGAGCCCACTTCAGGTCAGTTTCAAGGATGAAATGGTTGGAGCCAGAAATTGTACCGTTTCTTGCAACAATGAGCTTCTGAAGGCTCAGAATGCTGCGACGATAAGAGAAGACATTCTTCATTTCCATGAGCAATCATGAAGGCTACCAGATACAGCTGAAGAGTTCAAGCTACCAGTGTTATCAGAACATAGAAACTTCACAATCACCACCGATGCACCCAGGTTTATTCTCTAATTGAAAAGACATGAAACAAGCGACGAGTGCATGACCAATATGGGTTTGATTCCTAGGACTTATAATTTCAGATGCTAAGACTGACTTCGCAAATGAAAAAGGCAAACAGATAAAGCAAAAAGAAGACAGCAAAAAAGGATGAGAAGTTGATTAAATTAAGCCTGTGAGAAGGAAGGTGCTAGGGAAGGTCATTCGAAAGAACCCCTCACAACATATCAGAAAAAAGGAGGGGTCAACATTCACCGAGCTTCTCTTTGTACCCTGTCACATTGTCAGAGGATAATATGCACCGTGGAAGCATGTTCCAAAGGCTGGCTACTTGAAATGCGAAGGAGTTAGCCCTAATCGATGTAGTATTTTCTTCATCTGCAGCTTAAGGCAGTGGTCTCGGCGGTAGAAATTTATATGCAGATTGGACAGAGATCCCGTCTCAACTCCGGTTAGTTCCTTAAGAACCTTGAAGGTTTCTATCAGATTCCCTTTAACAGTCTTTCGCGCGGGGAAAAAGTATTCTTAATCTGACCCCACACGAGATACCCCGCATTCCTCCCAACAGCCTTGTTAAACACCTCCGAACTTTCCCGGAGACCTTGGTGTCTTTTACCACATGCGGGCTCAAGACCTGCACAAAGCATTCCAGATGTGGCCTCATATGCATTTTATAAAAGGGCAATCACGCCTCCGATTTCCTTGAAGCAAAACATACACGGCGCCCTATTCCCTTTTCGAGACGCCTCTAAACACCGCTTGGAGACTTTGGAATCTCCCGCTACGAACACCCTCAAGCCCTTCCATTTCCCTCCCCCCCTTCCTCAGCTCCTTCTACTCATCCTCCTTACCAAGAAACCTGGACGATCCGGGCTCTCCTTCAGCAAGCAGCTGACTACACTTTTTACCTACAAGGGTAGCACCTAAACGCCTTTGAACAGTATCCTCCTGAGGGCGCGTGCTGTCAGGGTTTCCTACAAGCTTCATATAATCAGCGAAGACGTACCAGGGACACTTCAGGTTTTTAGTCAGATAGCCCATGAACATTAAAAACAATAATGGTTCGAGCAATGACCCCTGAGATATACCCAATAATCACATCACCTTCTGTGGACCTTTCCCTGCTATCCGACGAAAGTATTTACATTGAAATTTAGTTCGTCACTTTTTCATCAGCGCAGAAAGAAGACATATGTTG
>QNGE01003923.1:49078-72250 GCA_008508345.1 Paragonimus westermani | reverse complement strand
CGAGATCGAATATGCCGGATTTCCATTCGGACGTTGACATGCTAGCTGAATTCTGGCTGTAAGTCTGATGCAGCAAAATTTCGTTGCCCCAACAACTGTTGAAGTTCTATATTTTTTCGTTTTTATAAGCACTAATGTCTGTTAGAAATGCAAAGTAGAAAGCAAAGGAACCTGTTTACTGCGCCAAGGCACTTTCAGTTTGCCGACTTGCACATCTTATAAACAAGAATTCCGTCTGGTACGGCACGGGTAATAACTCAGTCCATAGGTCTGCAGGGTGCTCAGTTCTTCAACCTTGTCATTACAACATGCTTAGTAACAAGCTGACAGTTTCTCCGTGTACCAAATAAACTATGGGACCATTTTGTTTCTTGCGTAACGTTATTTCGGCAAACAACAACATTTCTGGAAACCACTTGTTTAATGGTATCGGAAACAATGTATCAGGATGAAGAACCTGGCCTGTAGCGGTCGGGTGCGACTGATTACCGCTTCACAACTGAGATACTGACGTGCTTACTGTCACTACCTTCACTAGCCGTTTGAAAATGTGTTTCGGTATTCTCCGTCGCAAGTTGCGATCCACCCTACCAATGTCTGCGCCAGAAGAGTCACAGATGAACTAGTGCATGACACGGAAGAGCTTTTAGAAAAGGAGCAGTCAGGGCATCGGAGTATAATCCTTCTGCTGAATCGCAGCAAGGCACAAAGTCCATGCTGGGTAACTACAGTTAGTGGTGTTCTTCAACTTTAAGTTTATCGTGTTACTGTACTGATGCTGATTGTAAAAGGAACTGATGACTTGTCATTTCGAAGGCGTTTGTCAAAGACTTTCGGCTACCCTGTGCTAACAAAAACGCTCGCCAGTGTGAGTTATAAACCAGGCTGTATAATTTTAAACACAATGACCACAATGAAGCCCACAAAGTCATATGTATCACGGTCGGTTTTGTGAGGCTGTAACCAGTGATTAGTAGTTTATGAAGGTAAGGAAAAGTGACGCTTAAAAAAAATAAATGCTAAATAAGTGACAAATAGACAATTACTGAATCATGAATAAATAATATGGGGAAAGTAACCAGCAAAGAGAGCTGGGTGGTAAGGTCAAACAATATGAAAACAATACTATAAAACTTGCTCATCTAGTCACTTATGAAAATGAGCCAGGAGGTTGATCACAAAACCTATACTGTGAAGAGTGGTTTTCCTGAACAACATAAATCTTTCAGTACCCTCCTTAACATATTTGCAGCCTACTCTATATGCCTTGCTTTGGAACAAACGAAATATCTTTTTTTTGCCAGGCAACGTTAGTCTTTGAGGTTGTATCCCCTTGAACTGCGTAATGATGAAATGCACCACAACTTGACTACATTTGGCCCTGCTTGATTAGTTTATCGACATACCTAAATCATGTCAGCAATTTTTCAAGGATGGCGGTATGTGACGATTCTCTATTCAAGTCTTTTAGATAACAGCACAAATTTACATACTCTGTGCGTTTTGTGCAGCAGTGGTTCTATATGCATTGTAGGCAATCGTGAGTCGTTCAGAACAGTCCCTGTAGGTGGTCAGCCTTCCACAATCTACCAGATTCGTGTATTATCAGCACACGAAAGCACTGGTGATCTGACAGTAAACCAGTAATCAGCACAACGACCAATGAAAGCCAGGAATTAATCCTTATCGAACAGCACTACTCGTATGGCAACGGCTTGAAATATATGCACTAAGCTCAACGTCAAACTGACTAACGTTGGAAAGATTCGTCAGCAGTTCAGGAAGGGTTCAACGCGATCATAACTCTGAAATTTTCACAACAGATTAGAGAAAGAGGATCCGTTGAAACAACGCAGTTCTTAGACTATGCTGCTTTGGTGATACTGGCCCAAAATCTACTAGCGGATGTTGTATAGTAGACAACATTACCAACAAACAAAAATCGAAGCCAATAAAGCACGTGAACAATCGTCAATATCTGGGGGACACTAAGACCGCCGGGACATTTGAACGTAGGCGATGCTTTTGAGCGGGAAGTCCTTACAGAAACCATTGTTGTACGATTGGCGGCCGACGTTTTCGGAAGCTTACCATACAAAATAACATGTACACCATAGGTAACGCATTTTATGCAATGTGTAGTCAATGACGAGTAACGAATTTTTGGTGACTAATCTCATCCAAACACATCATATTTGAGTAGCTTTGAGATTCATGAATACCTCATACAGCTCAGCTGCAGATTCTTTTGGGGATTTGCTAATTTGTTAAGAGTCTAAGACACACTGAATAAAAACGTGCAACGGGCTATCCTGTTCATTACCCGGGAGGCACAAATCAGTTGATTATTTATCCTCTTTTATGAGCTTAGCTCCGCAGCCACTCTCATAACATGGTTAAAACACTTACCTTTAGATGGACGTATATTTCGTATGTTGAGCTGTCAGGAAGGCGCATTGATAAACAACTAAACTGTCTCGTTCCAGCCCGCAAAAATTGTTACACAATTGTCACGTGCTTTGAATAGGTGAACGAACGGAAAAATAGGTGCGAAAAGCTCGCTGAGAAGCTGGCACCAGGATGAGACAGATCACGTGACTGACCGCAAAGTGGAACTGTGTATGGCGCTCTCCGGTATTTCGGAGTGGGCACGTAACCGTTGGGAAGCCATTCATGTGGGAAATACGATTCCTTAATACGTTCAAAAGCCGGACTGAAATATTCGAAAGTGAGTATCCCAGACGCGTAGGAGAAATGCAAAGTTTGAAGGACACTATAGTCAGTGTATGAACGACACATAATACAACCGAATAGCTGAAAGTTAAAAATAGTCAACCAAACTGTCGGTTTCAACTTCACGGTGGTGACTAAAACAAAAAGAAAACAAGCGGCACACTCTCTGTGAACATCAAATGAACGTTGGAGCAGTTGGGATGAGTGTATTTGTCTACTTGTACCGCACTACAAACTTAAAAACATCCACAGATTTTCATTTATCGTCAACGAAGCCCATATTAAAGGCCTGGAAGTGGCATGCACTTACCTCTGCCTCTAAGATACATGAAGAGGTTACATAGCCGTCACTGGCCGACAAGTTTACTCCCAAAACCAGCTACGATGATTGACTCACAACAAAGTTGGCTGAACTTGAACATTTCAACAGCATGGGTTTCAAAAGGAATACTCATGTGTCTCAAGAGTTTTTGGCTCACCGGTCTGCCCACTGATACAGCCAATCTAGACTGCTTTAAACCTTCGACAAAACTTATCATTTGACTTATCCGTCAAAAGACACCCAATACGATTCTGTGACACTATTGCGTATGTAAGTCTATGATCACCTAATCGGGCATAGGCTGCGTCAAAGTCAATGCACCGTTGTCGCGATGATTCTCGGCTAACAGAGGCGTTTCGCAAGAATTTAACTCGAGCTCTGTGCTAACTGTCCTATTCTACATTCAGCTGAGACTAATCGGTAACCTTTCAATACTGCTCGGCACTATTGACTGTGATTTTTCAGTTATACATGCTTATACTAGGTGGAAGTAATTCAGAATGATTTGATATCGCTTATTTAATCGTCAGCATACAATCGTTCAGTATTCAACGACGTTTACGATAAGGTATTCGAATGCCAAAATAAAGGATTTAGGATCATCTGCAAGCGATTAGATCGCACGTCCTGAAGCAAAATGATACACACACTTATCTATGATATTCACTTCCATTACAGATTTTTACAAAAATGTACTAAGGCGATCTACTCGAAGAACCATGTGGTTTAGGATGAGTGCATACCAACCTATGTTGATGGCATCCTAACAGACCTCAGCGAACTAAACCATAGGAAACGGACCTTAGCCATAACCCACAGATTTATTCCTGCAGTCCGTCACCCACAAATAGACATTGCATTACTCAGGAACAATCTTTAAGGGGTCAAGTCTGAACATGAATTTTAAACGAACAGGTGACTCTGCAAACAAAAGGCGTTTAAGTAGGGTACGTTGACTTTAGAAGACATTGCTAACTCTGTGATTACAGCTGAGTCAGTTGAGACGCTCGAATCTCCAGTTTGTCGGTACATGCAAGATACCCAAATAGTCCAGCAGTTTTCTAGGCCATCTCCTTAAGGTACTCCTACGGTCTACCGGATGCGTGGACTCGTGCGTGTGCCTGTTTTTCCGACTGGAAGCCTATACGCGTGTGCATCAGTGTGCCCTTTGAACGTGTCTAACTGTTCTTGGCTGGCATGTTGCAAACACTTCTTCACTGTCGATTACTTCCCTGCATTAGAGGACGTTTTATTTACAATCATGGGCCAATAAACACTTTATTACAGATCAAATGTGGGATAGGAACTATAAGACATTTAACTTTTCCCTCATGTACAACCGTGAAATTTAATGTGCCCACACACGTCTATAATGGCCTGACAGACATTATATCACACCGCTTCCTGATATAATTAGACTGGAATTGGTTGATTCGTGGTTTCTGTAAGGAAAAATGCCGTGGTGATGCGTGCCTTTGTAATAAATCAGAGACACTCTTTTTATTTTTACACTTGTTTAGTAAACTCAGGACGCAGGGCACCCATCGTCACCCAACCTCAAGCTCCTCCTTCATCTGTACCAGCACCACAACCCGATCCTAATCCGCCGCGATACAGTGAAACTTGGGAAGCTCCGTACCCTTCTCAACCAGTATTCCCCGGTCCACCAGTTGAGCCACCTCCGTACCCTGTCAGTATGAAAGGCACTGAACCAACTCACCCTCCTTTACCACCAAATACAAAATACTAATGACTGGTGGAAATTAGGTAAGCAGATTCAACAAATGTAGTTTGTTACTTTATGGCCTAGTACATTTTCTGAAACTATTGTTGGTTATCAATAAGTTGAGGACTTTTTACCTCTCACAATTGCTGTTTGAATGAAGCCAGTGGAATGGCTTTTACTGCTTCTACAGGTTACTCGATAAAGTTAAGCTGATGCGCCTTTTCCGTATGGCACACCAGTTATGTACAGGTAGCAACGGAACAAATTATTCACAACATCCAACTCGTGGAACGTTTTGTCTAAATGCCTGAACTGTGTACTAGGTATCGCGGTATGGAAACCACGATGGATAAAATTTAGTCATATAAAATTCGGATATTAAGTATTTCGAACAGTAACTTTGTTGAAAAATAACGCGAAGTTAGCAAGCTTGAAAATGCTGCTTATAGGTGTAAGATTATAAATAAATCATTAATAACTAGCCGTGGAATTTTGGCATATTGAAATAAGTGACAGCCAAATCAGAGATGATGAACGGTTGTTGAAATATTCCAGTAATTTCCCATAAATGACGAATGATCATAAGCGTAATGTTGGACTAAACACCTCTGTGTCTCTGAAGACGCACTAGTAACTCCTTTTTTGGCTGAACGACTGAAGCGGTATTAACATTTGTGAATCGTAGGTTGCTAGACCTGGTCGTCAAACGTTTACACTGATTAAATAGAATTTGTGAACCTTTTTGATAATCGCATCACTTCACACTGCTTGCCAGTCAGTCACTATGCAAAATACAAGCTCGTCTGTAAACATGCTACACATTTTTAATCAATTGGTCTCAGACACTACCAGGGAAGTGATGTACAGCCGCTCTGACTCACTTAAGTTTCATTAGCACCCTGTGTGCAGCAGACTTGGTCTCCTGAATAGTGAGTGGGCGTCACAATGGAGGTTGAGTCGTTTACCCAAGCGGATGAGTCCCTGAATATCTGATTAATAAATTTACTGGCAGCTTGATATTCACTCTAGCATTACCCAGTAACAGAACGCACCAGAGTGGACAGTACGGAATAAAACTTCCTGTTTACAGGATCGGGCTAGTGTGCTTCGATTAAAATTGAAATAAAACTAGCGGTATGTGAACTTTCTTCTCTTTTCTCCAAGAAAACACCACCTTGAAATGGTTCACATGAAATATCAACATCTGACTAGCTCACATTTGGTATTTCAGTAAGATTAACATTTCTAGTCAATTTAGGATGTCCTGTTCATTGGCTGTTACATTCTGCAACTATAGCGCTGTGAATTAAGATTGAGGGTGAAATATATGCAGCAAACAAATTCGAAGGAAATTGCTAACCTTATTGACTTACGGTGGTCGCTTTGTTTGGCGGACGTCAATTCCCAAAAGGATTATGGCGTCACTCACTGTGAGCACGAGTTGTCATTTTGAGAAGAGTAAGCAACCCTGAATACTTGACCTTTTGATACGATACATGTCACACCTTTAACCCATCTAATTCGGAAGCCTTAAAGACTTTACATCACTGTGTTCGAAAGCAGTTTGAAACACTTTAGAAGACAGCAATTTCACACCTTCTGATTCTGTTGCATTAAGAAAGGTATAAACGATTTTGGGTCAACGATACATAATCAAGGCAGGGGGATACGATAAACTTACTTGAACATCTCATTTTTAGCAGCATATTCAAAACGCCGTCTAATTTCGAAGTAATGAAAGCGAGAAACCATCTTTCATCTGCGTTTAAAAATTACAATATAAAGCGTGTATTCTGGTCATTCTCTTTCTTAGTCGAACTGTTTAGGTAAGAGGTTCACATAACAAAAGGACGACCTGGCAATAATCATTTCAGGTGGCAACGGGACTTTGGCAGATAAAGCGGATAACCGAAAGTCACTGTCCACGTCTGACACAGTTGAAATGTTGAATGCGGCCGACAGCATTTAAGGCACTTTCATGTTGGGTGAAATTCCCAATTCACTAGTTGAGTTTTGATGAGTAATAAAGTGTTATTTTCTTCTATGTGTTCCGTACGAACGACTACACCGCAGGTCAAAAGTGCTGTGCCAGTGGTCAAATCAAGTTTAATTGATAGCTAATTTTTATATTTCAGTTTCATCGTATTCATTTGCTGTTGCTGTTCCAATAACAGTGTCTATGACTGAAATTCACCAAAAATAATACTCTAAAAAGACATGTTTATATCTTACG
The DNA here is from genome assembly GCA_008508345.1 of Paragonimus westermani. Lineage (NCBI taxonomy): Eukaryota > Metazoa > Platyhelminthes > Trematoda > Plagiorchiida > Troglotrematidae > Paragonimus > Paragonimus westermani. The sequence goes on along the minus strand of QNGE01003923.1, from coordinate 65,236 downwards.
ACATAACTGTAAGACTGTCTCACATTTTGAGGAAAGGTTTGTCACAATGCAGTGCAGATTAACTTTTCCTTGCGCCCGACTGAACATCAGCGCTGGATGTCATGGCGGTGTACGTTATTAAGCAACCTTTTACTTAACTAATTACGTGATTAAGTGGATCGCAGAAGTGACTGCAGCAATTATACATGGTCGATCCATCATCGCAAGAGAATAAGAGGACGTCCGAGGTTCATCCATTTTCAGAAGCACTGCACATCGCTTCCTCAAAACTCGCTTTGGTGAAACCGAAGGCTTCTACTTATATTTTCTTTTTGCGGGTGCTTTACAGCCATTCCACAGAAAAATAAAACAATATCGTCGTATACTTGTCAAGAAAATATGCTCCCAATAGTTTGGCCATGAAGTCGAACTAGCCAGTTTATTAGGTTCATTCACTGAGGCGTTATTTACATTTTTTCTCAGGCGGGCAACATTTTCCTGAATTATTAAACATTCTTTCATTTACGTCATAACAATTGGCAATAGAAATTTCTGCAGCGTATTAAAAAAATCTATGGGTACCCGCAAACACCATTATATAATTCACTCGTCTGTCATATGAGACACATCCAAATCATCAGTGCGATTCTATCAATTGAGTCCTCATTGTTACCTAATGCGCTGCTATAGGATCACAGATTGTTGAATTTTCAGAGCAGTAGAGACATTGAAATGCATATGCGTCCCTGCGGCTGTGTTACCCGGGGATGAAAATTTGTTGAAACCCCTAGGTACGGAATAAACAATTGTGGGAAAGGAGTGTAGAATGAGAAGGAAAAACTGACCCACAACATTTTAATATTCTGAGACAGTACATCGATACACAATCCGCAGCCATACTGCCAGACCGAAACAAAACAAGCACAAACACCCACAGTCGGCGACCTGTAGGATTGAAATAAGGAGATGTTTAAGAGAACCATGTTTCTGGTTGACCCTTATAGGTGCGTTTGTTGAGTAGGCTAGTGAACATCTCAATGGATTCAAGCATGGTCACAAGTTTGAATAGCGTGTTCCAGAGTGAATGGGTACTAGCTCAGCAAAGTTTTGTTTACACTGTAACCAACTCAACTGAGATTCAAACTTTAACGTATGTTGCAGTGACCACTCGTTTCTTGTCAATAGGAGAATTTTTGTTAGTGGTTGATTGAGCGAAACCTAGTTAGAAATTAGTCGCAAGCATCTGTAGTTCATTATGTAGTAGCTGAGGCCAACGGCCAGTTTATATAATATAATATATATAAAATAATATTAAACCCTATCATCATTTTACCTACTTCCTCCGGGTATTCACATTGAAAGTTATGCTCTACATAAAGTGAACTAGCAAACTTTCATGGTTGTTGCCATCTGATGGCGTACAGTGGAGTTTTACCTTGCAGATAATTTTTATCGATGAAATCCATTGCATCCAAAAACATTCCATGATATGTATTGTTTACCTTGCTGCATAATTTACGTCTAACTTCTGTGAATCACGGATTACACGTCATTTCTTTGAGATATTGGCGTACAGTAACATTGTTGATTTGACCACGCTTGTCAATTCAAAGACAAATAAGAGCAGTATAGGAAAGAAGTAGAGGAACGCCGCTGTTCAATAGAGATCAGTCTGATGGCTAATCATTCACCTTCACGCCAAATCTACACCTGTTTGGATAACTTTCGAACCACGTAAGCCCAAGAATGGTTAGTCTTTTAATAACATTCATTGACTTTGTCGGAGACCAAAAACCTGCCCTTGCAACCTGTGTGAAACAAGCTGGGTACTAGCACATGGAAATCGGTCAGCATTTGCTGTATCAGGTTGCATTCTTAATTTTGTCCCAGGTGCAAGAATCACTCTTTGTGGTCATGGAACCAGTTACATATTTCGCAGACCGTTTCTCTCCATATTATTCTAGGAGACTACCTATGAGGCATAAGGTATGATGAATATCGCGCAAGCAATTTTTCAAAAACTATGAATAAGCTGTACTAGTGTGGCAAAAGCGGACGAGGTTTAACTGTTATTTCGTCTCTACGCCTGACACTTCTGCGTGGGAGCTTTAGGGTAGCGTACCCTGTGTGACTTTTATGAGAATAAATTTACCCCCAGGAAAGACAAATTGGCTACACGAACTAAAATTGCATGCGGCACAAGGATTGATTAGTGGGCAAACCAAAAGGTGATAAGAGTTCCGAACCGAAAAATACGGTATAGCTTCATACGTTACATTTTCATCAGGTACAAACTTGCAACTAACGTAGGAGATGTCCACAGTCGAACTCACTGTAACTTAGCTGAGAGTTTCTGATCAGCAAAATGTCGACTGGATTAAACAAAGCGATTCCGTTTACCCTCCCTTCAAAACTGTCAGACAGGTTAAAATTCATCTACACTAGGTTTCACTTGAGTGTGTCAATATGATCACACAGCCATGTCTACCGTGAAGTCATTGGCTTTTTGGTTGATACACTGACCCCATAAACACTAGGGTCTGGGTAAAACTTCCGATCCGAACGAGGATATGTACTACTGATGAACTCCAATAAGTGCTAAGTTCGAGGTTAGCGTTTCCTTTCGAAATGGAGTGGCCGAGTAAAAGGTCCGCGACCAGGCGCCTGTAGTGCTTAATTTAAAGCAACCCAAAACCCTGAACTTATTAATTATCTGACTTTAATATAATGGTGGCAGAATCTCAGGAGGGGGTAGCTAGTAAACGGGATCCTTTCTATAGCTGGAATTCCTATCGAATTCATCACGTCCCGAGCTCCAGGTTTCATAAAATGGGGGCAGTAGGTCGGTTTACATCTCGCACATATCGAACTACTTCCTCGGACGTTCTTGTGGAGGAGGCTGTGTCGGTCAACCGTCAAAGCAACACTAAAGGCTTTCGGAAGATTTCTGTCCATGCTGGTTTGAGGTTCGTGATACCTGATCAGCCAGCAGAGCAGTTCTCATTCATTTGGTAGAAAACAGATGATAGGTGAACACAACCAATCTTTTGGGTTAGGTCGATGATTTGCCTCTTACACCCCGTAAGGTGGCAAATCGGTTATTTGTGATAATAAAATGCTATAATGTATTAGCTGCAAAGGTTGAACTAAAGAAGCCGCAAAACTCTGCATTCAGTGAAGTACAAAAATGTTTACCTTGCTGTACGCTCAATCTCTCCATAAACAGTTGGATTCGGAACCAACTATACATCTGACTGTTCTATGATTCGATAACTGTTGGGACATGTTTGTGTTGAAAGAGTGACGGACATCTAACTAAGCGTTTTGCATGCTTTGGCTGCTGGTCAAACTATAACAAGATTCTAGGTATGCTGTCTATGTTGCCAACCCGAATCCCCCCGAAGTACAGAGTTTCCTCAATTAGGTCTCTCTTAAAATATCAGATCTGCCAAACTACTCTTCAGTATAACAACAGTAAATAGACTGGCGTTTAGCTCTCAACGGACATGAAAAGGAAATTTGCGTATTTTACTTAGTGTTAAAAGGACCAAAACGACGAATTATGCCTCTGAACTTCAGAACAACTTTGAGTAGGATCCTGTCTCCGTTAAGCCGAATTCTGGTTGCTTGTCAATCTTCAGCTAGTGGTAACCTATCTGAAGCATGTGGTTTGTCGATTCACAATCCATGAGCATAGTTTAATGAAGACACGTTACGTGTACTGCAATGTGATCACTGTTGTTGCACACTCCTAAACCTAAGTTCCGGCAATCCGTCTTCCATAAAGTCTTTCCACTTGAAGTTCTTGCTTTTCGTCAATTTGCCGGAGTTCTACATACTTCTCAAAGTCAGAATCTAAAGTTCAACTGTACGTCTGTTATTTTTTATTACAACTAATGCTTCCCTTCAGTCGAATATTCTCAGTACACTGTTCATTTGGTGACGTCAGGTTTGTTAACGAGACTTGACAGCCATCATTCACGATAGCGTGTACGCTATCTATTTATGTTAGGGTGCTCCTTATTGAACCATAGAGACAAAAACCCGACTGCCCTTATTGTTACCTGACCGTAGACTGCGGTAAACATCACCCCAATGTAGAACAATGCCATCAACGCTCTGTGCTCATAGGCGGTACATGTAACTTGCACTTGTACCCTTCAGGGGGTAAATAAACAGCCTGACTTCTAGCCACTACCATTTTTGCATCGATCTGCCAGCCTCCATCAGCAAGGTTATTTCTTAACTCTCTCTTCCTCTCTCACTCTCGAGTACTGGTTTGAAACTACCCGTGTGTGTCAGAACAATAGCCCCCAAAGGACATATTCATCGATTTCTGCCAGCTTCATTGATCACCAACTCCATGCCACTGATTGGTATCAGTTCATGCGTGACACACAAACAGAAGCTATCGCCAATGGTTGCATTAAGCTCCTAACGTATTCTGTTAAACTATTCTTTCAAACCAATTGTCCGTTCACTGCCGAAGAAAGTTTGGCAGTGCTGTTTTGTTAGGAATTAGCCTGTTCGAATTCGTTTGTTAATGTAGCCATTTATGGTAACATTTTTACCACGCAACCACCACTCTTTCGGCCCGCAGTCGATATTTGTTAACTCGTACCAATCGTTTCTTAATCGTCAATTTTTCAGCACTGCCTGCTTAATAACCCCATAAGGCAGGAAAGTACACATGCATAACGATCCTTTGCGTTACGTGCCGAGTTACTTAACAGCGTAAAACGAGCGCAGCCCGTTGGAGCGGTCGCGCAGGTTGTGGACACACGTGCCGACATACTGTTGAATCCAACTTGCTTATCTGAATTTTGAGATGCTGGATACGGCTAGTTGGGCACCAAAACAGCCAAAACTACAAGGGTGTTTGCCAACGCTCAGAGTTGCTGTCAGTAACGTCGTCATTTTGAATGACCGCTGGCTCAAGGGTTAAACATGGTTCTTAAAGGCATATCGTTCATTGTTAGTAATATCGACTGCCAATTATGAAATGTCTGTTTGTCCCCAACCTATCGCGAACGCTCTAACTAGGACTGAGGTGAACTGATAGTACTCAGCTCATAATTGATTCAGTTTACCACACTGTAGCAGACACTGGGTTTTCGATGCTTAAAGTTAATTATTAATATTTTCCTTTGCAACTCCAGGTTGTTCACGTCCTTCTCGATTTTTAAAGAACTATCTCCAGTTGCCCGACTCTTTTTGAATGGTGCCGAATACTAACGACCACCGGTATCGTCACCCATCTTTCAAGTGCCGGATAATACACACAGTCAGACTAAAGGCTCTTCAGCGTCTATCCATGTATTTCATCTTTCAACCTCCATCCCTGTGTGCCTAGTTCTGCTGTGTATTTCCCGAACCAATCATACGTCGTTCTTAGATTCATTCAACTTCACCCCCTACCACTGCAGACCTTGAAAGCTTCGAGTGAAATATAACTATGTATAAGTTAAGACATTTCGGCTTTAAAATATTCATTACCTCGGGTGATGAAGTTGGCAAATAACATGATTTCGTTTTAATTGTTGGGGATTGCACAAACTTTGGATGATGTACGTTTTCTGAATCGAAGTTTTGTGCGGTAATGAAGCGAATGGGAGAACGACTGTACAGTGAAGAAAACGCTACACGCGACAGACGATTTTGACCGGGAATAATTGTGCAAGTTTAAACGCTGGTTCGTCATACTGGACTGATGCTGACGACCGGGATATATGAAGACAGGTTCGTTGTCTTTGAAGTCACCAGTCAATGCGACTGTTTCGACAAACGGTATCATCTTAGAATGTTTTTAAATTTCCCAGAGAATAAGCATCTTCCCCAACATATTCGGGCAAATTAACGTTCGCCAGAGAAGATAATTGTTGAGGATTTGATATACCCTCAAAAACTGTCCACTTAGCCGGCAATGAACATTTACCACTTTTGTAAATTCGAATTCCCCTATTGCACCATCATTTTTTTGTTTCTGGCGCCGATTCACATACTGGACGCTAATTCGCTTGCTATCGACTCAGGACGCTTTGCACTGAACAATGATCACAGAAAATTGATCATTGAACATTGAACATTATTCATCCGGTCGCTTGACGAGCTTTCAATACGCAGGAGCTGCATGTTTTGTCATGTCTTCGGACTGAGACACTGAGAGCTCTCTTTCTGGAAACCACTGCTTTTCCTTCGTAGTCTGCTTGGGGATCGGCTCTTCGGGGTAAAACAGCGCGTACAATATCATTGCGTCATAGAATCAGTTCCAGCTCAATTGCATCCGTTCGGTCGTTCCGCGTTATAACAGTTTTGGCGACGTTTGTTGGTTTAATACGGACCCATCCAAGTTGGAATTGTTACTGCAGCAGCAGCTTAAACTGATAGAGATACTTGAGAAGTCCAAGGAAACCTCCGCACAACCTACAGCTATGAACGCACCGTCGATTGATGTCCTGTGCAACAGTATATCGGAATTCCATTACGATCCTGATTCAAATGTTACATCTGACACCTGGTTCAGGCGTTATGAGGATTTATTTACAGTTGATTTTGCTGGCCACGACGATGAATGGAAAGTCAGACAGCCACTTCGTAAGCTCGGTGAAGCTGAATTAGACAAGTGTTGCAACAGTATTTTGCCTGACAAACCTCGAGACCGTAATTTCAAGGATACTATCCACTCGCCTAGTCATCTGTTCGGTGATCAATCTTTTTTGTTCAGTATTCGTTACAAATGTTTCAAGCTGGTAATGAACGATTCTGATGACTTTCTGACGCATGTTGAACTGTTAAATCGTGAATGTGAACGCTTCAAGCTAAAGTCCCTGACGGACGATCAATTCAAGTCGCTGATGCTAATATGCAGTCTCCAATCTCCAAGGTTGGCTGATATGCGCACCCGGTTGCTGAACCGTTTGGAACAGGAACCCAATCTCAACTTGAACGACATGGCTGCAGAGTACCAACGACTGGTAAACTTGAAGCATGACACCACTCTGGTCCAGTCTGGGCGCCAAGGTGGTACCGAAATTCATGCGACTCAACATCCTTCCACTGCCAAATCGCGCAACCCCGACCTGTCACACGATACACCATCTGGCCCGAACGGCCCGAACACTGGGAAGAAGCCTCCGATAGTATGTTGGCACTGTGGGGCCTGGCACTTCGTCAGGTGCTGCCCATTCAAACAACACAGATGTCGGCAATGCAGTTCAGTCGGCCATAAAGAAGGATATTATTATTATGGTCAGCAACGTACACTTGCTGGTTCAAGGTCCAGATCGAAGTCGCGATCCAAGTCACGGTCCACAAAAGTCGGCAACCAAAAGACCTTGATGGCAGTCTTCCAAGTCAACGCCCTAAGCCGACGTAAGTTCATAACCCTTCATATCAATTGTCATCCAGTCCGGTTACAGTTAGACACTGCTTCCGACATAACTATCATTTTGGAGAAACTCTGGCAAACACTCGGGCAACCTCCGGTACAAGGGACCAAACAGATCGCCATCAGTGCATGTAGTGATCACGTTCCACTCACGGGTCAGCTGCATTGCTGCGTTCCATTCCGTGGTACAACGTTTCACGGGTCCTGGTTTGTGACAACATCAGAACTCAACCTACTTGGCCTCGACTGGTTTGATCGACTGGGTTTGGCAGACACTCCCATCAACACAATCTGCAATCACGTGAGTCACGCCTTATCTGACCAACAGTCTTGTGATATTGCAAAACAATTTGAATCGTTTTTCAAACCTGGCCTTGGGCACTGCACAGAAGCACCAGCTATTTCGCAACTGCATCCTGGCTCTACGCCAGTCTTCTGTCCGGAACGACCGGTTCCCTACGCATCCTTACCAGAAGTTGGTGCTGAACTACAACGACTCGAACTTGAAACTGTCTTAGTCTGCATGGGCTGCCCCCATTGTGGTTATCGAGAAGCCAAGTGGAGCATTACGGATCTGTGCTGATTTCTCAACTGGCCTAAACGTTGCGCACCAAACACACCACTACCCTCTGCCAACACCAGTTGTTTTGTTCACGGCCTTAAATGGAGGACCATTCTTTGCCAAACTGGACCTCGCGGAGGCCTATCTCCAAGTGGAAGTTGCTCCGGAATCACGTCAGTTGCTCACCATTAATACTCACCGCGGTTTATTTCAATATAACCGTCTTCCTTTTGGCAACAAGACCGCCCCAGCAATCTTCCAGCAGCTGATGGACACCCTTTTGGCTGGCATTCCGGGTGAGGCAGTGTATCTAAACGACGTGCTTATCGTCGGTGTGACTCCAGAGGAACTGCGTAAACGAACCAAAGTACTGCAACGTATCCAGGATACTGGTTTCCGCCTTCGACTGGAGAAATACAAATTCTTACTGCAATCTGTCAAGTTCTTCGGATTTATCTTTGATGCTGATGGTCGACACCCAGATCCGGAGAATATTCAAACTATCCTACAGACATGAGCTCCCTTCGTTCATCTCTTGGCCTAATTAGTTATTATTCAGCATTTCTTCCATCACTTCATAATATCAGGACACAGCTGAACAAACTGCTAGGGAAAGCCGTCCCATGGAACTGGTCCAGCGATTGTGAATCCGCATTTTCTCAACTGAAGTCAATGCTCAGCTCCGATCTCTTATTGACTCACTACGGTCCCGAACTCCAGCTAATTGTGGCTGCTGATGTTTCCACGTATGGTGTTGGTGCTGTCATACTCCACACTTTTCCCGATGGAACCCGGAAGGCTGTCAGGCACACATCACGAAGTCTTACACCAGCGGAGAAACGATACAGTCAGACCGAGAAAGAAGCCTTGGCCATTGTGTTTGCAATGCGACGGTTCCACAAGTTCATCTACGGGCGTCAGTTCCTACTGTTAACTGGTCACAAGCCGTCGTTGTCTATCTTTGGATCTAAAACAGGTATCCCTGCACACTCAGCCAACAGATTACAACGTTGGGCCTTGACTCTCCTTGGTTACGACTTCAAGAGCCAGTACCGACGAACTGAGGAGTTTGGTCAAGCGGATGCCCTATTGCGACTAATTAGCGACTATTCCACGTCGGACGAAGAAGCAGTCATTGCGGCATCAACGTCAACAGACCATGCGGTCGATTATTTCACGAGTGCCGTCAAAGATTTGCCACCTACAGCTCTCGAAATCCAGAAGGCAACGAATGAAGACTCTATCCTCCAATGGGCCATGCGATACACCACAGAGGGTTGGCCAACCGTAAAATTCGACAAAGAATTGAAGCAATCACACAACCGAACGAGCTCGCTATGTGTGGTGAGTAACTGCTTGATGTTTGGTGATCGTGTTGTTCTTCCATACCATCTGCGTTTTAAAATACTCCGTCAGTTTCACTCTGCATATCCGGGAATGAGTCGAATGAAGTCTACTTCACGAAGCTACGCCTATTGGCCCGGTATGGATGAGGACATCGAAAGATTCGTCAAAGATTGTGCGCGCTGTCAACAAGCAGCCTCAAACCCCCCTCGCTTGTCAGCGATACACCGGCCGCAACCCGACAAACCGTGGTCTCGGCTACACATCGATCACCCTGGTCTCATCAACGGAGTACATTATCTGGTTCTTGTGGATGCCTACTCTAAATGGCCGGAGATTGCCGTTGTATCTCTCCCGACCACATCGAAGACCTTGCAGGTGTTGGAGAGAATATTCTCCCAACATGGACTCCCAGAGACCATCGTATCAGACAATGGCACACAGTTCACGTCACGTGAGTTCTAGAATTTTTGCACGCCTAATGCCATTTGTCACATACGTCCTCTACCCTACCATCCCCAGTCCAACGGTCAGGCTGAACGCTTCGTAGATACTTTCAAGCGAGCGCTTCTCAAGTCACGGGTAGAGGGAACGTCGGAAAAGATCCTACGAAAGTTCTTGATTGTCTACAGGACCACTCCCAACTGTACCACACCAAATCAGCTGACTCCCACAAAAACACTCATGGGCCAAAAACTTCGGACAATGCACCACGCCATGCTGCCGAGAACCACGGCTTATCAAGAGACGCCACCGGCGAAGCATGGGTCTTTATTCGAGGTGGGGTCAACCGTGTACGCCAGAGATTACCGAGCGAAAGATGAAACATGGAAACCTGACCGTATCGTGCGCAAAAAGAGAAGCGTCATATTTGGTGTTGCTGTTGGGAACGAGACTTGATCACGACACAAAAGCCAATTACAATCGAGCAGTATCTCCGAAGAATGCAACAATGAAAGAGAGATCCCGCTCGACATACCTTTGGGTACGTTCAACGTTCCAGTTGAAGCACCGAGTTAGGAGAGTGCAGCACATGCAGCGACTCAACAGCAGAACATTGTCGACAGATTTCCCACACTCAGACGGCGGTCCGGCCGCAACAGAAAACCTACTGTGCGCTTCCAATTGAAACCCAAGAACCCCCGATACTAACAGTTTAAAAAGAGGTGTTAGGATGTTACATACGCTCAAAAACTGTCCACTTAGCCGGCAATGAACATTTACCACTTTTGTAAATTCGAATTCCCCTATTGCACCATCATTTTTTTGTTTCTGGCGCCGATTCACATACTGGACGCTAATTCGCTTGCTATCGACTCAGGACGCTTTGCACTGAACAATGATCACAGAAAATTGATCATTGAACATTGAACATTATTCATCCGGTCGCTTGACGAGCTTTCAATACGCAGGAGCTGCATGTTTTGTCATGTCTTCGGACTGAGACACTGAGAGCTCTCTTTCTGGAAACCACTGCTTTTCCTTCGTAGTCTGCTTGGGGATCGGCTCTTCGGGGTAAAACAGCGCGTACAATATCATTGCGTCATAGAATCAGTTCCAGCCCAATTGCATCCGTTCGGTCGTTCCGCGTTAAAACAATGATTACGTTGCAATTTCTTATTCTAATGCTTGTTTTGTGTGGTTCTTTTGCTGGTTTGATGAATTTTGATGTTCTTGTCTGCTCACCGACGTATCTTTCGCTGATTTATACTAAAATAATTTCACGATAATTTTTCTCAAACGGATACGCCTTGATTGTTAGAACATTGCACCTATTAGCAATCGTGTTCGCTACTGGCAATCGGTCGAAGATTTTGAATGAGAGGTTGAACCCCATCCACTCTTACTCTTGAAGTTTCATGAAAAATTCTTTTCGAATGAAAGGAAAGTACATTTCGTGCACAATAATTTAGCCTGTTCTAACGACCTTTTATTCTGCGGACATCATTTCCTGTAAGTTAGAATCACTCTTTACACATTGGTTGCCTCAACTCACGTGACATGAAAACATGCGCACTATGAACGTTTTGCCCTTGGTTGTGTTGGTGGAAGCCCGTACATCGATCACAGTACGTTGGTGGGATCGAATGGGACGTGGACGCTGTTGGCTGGAGGGTAGTGTAACCTAGGTGGCTGGTTATCTGAATTGGAATATAGGCACAGATCACGGTTGGTGACTGCATCTTCACTTAATGGATAGCGGCTGGAAGGTGAATGATGAGGAGTGGCTCGAAAGTAACGGCTACAGACTAAAAGACACAATTTTGACGAGAACGCCCTCAGTAGTTCTGTTCCAACTGTCCCGGTGGACGGAGAAGCAGAGACTCAAAGTTGAGTGTTGACTAGTCCATAGTAACGGCGGTATTTAAAAACTATTATTTCTCCTCTGTCTATGAAAACGGGTTTCTTCAAAATCGCAGGCGAGGTCTCCATAAGTGAAACCCTTGGTAAAATCGATTAATTTCACGTCTGAGTGGTTCTACATTCGGTTAATTTCAGCAACATGACATAAAATCTAATCACAGTGAAATTTTATGTGGGATGTACCAACCCCTTAAACGTCCCATACACGTTCTGCTAGTAAACACTTCACCATCGCGAAATTTTGCTGCGACTAAAAGTCAACAGTTCTTTGTAAAAATACATTTTTCGACATAACAGTTCACGTGAGACTCGCATACTTATAAGAATTTATCCTTAGTAAGTAAGTGGTATTGTTGTATAACAGGCAGTTGCGTGGTGAATAGTATACTACTACATTCAGGAACAAACGGACAAGCCCCGAACACGACGGACAAGGAGAGACTATCGTACCAGTGTATACGTGCTGTGTGAGAACTTTCACCACGGCGAATGACAACGTACTGTCACCCAATGTATATGAGTGCATGGCCGTCGTGCAAATGAGTGCACGCGTTTGTGGTTTAGTTTTTGACATGACCTATACGGAAGTTTGTGCAATAAACCAACACAACTGGTGCCGTGACGAACACGAGGATGAAGATTCCCTGGCCACAGCCGTTCGGAGATGGAGACGTCCGGACGTTCCTGGAGGACTTGGGGGACGTGGCCGAAGTGGTCGGAGTCAAGACCGACCGTGGGAAGCTGGCTGCCCTGCGGACGCTGGTGAAGGGCAGGGCGAAGGCGGTGCTGGACGCAGCGCGAAGAGGCCCCGCGAAGATAGAGTGGGCCGCTGCGAAGAAAGCGCTGGTGGCTGCGTTTGACAGCCCGGTCGACCGCCAGGAGGCCATGTGGCGGTTCAAGGCAGCCAGGCTTGGGCAAGGAGCGGACCCATCCGTGTTTGCCGCCACTCTGTAAGGTTTGCTGGACAGATCTCTGCAAGGATTGGATCAAGAACCACGACAACAGTTGTTGACGGAGCAGTTTATTGAAGGTCTCCCGATGACGGTTCGCGACCAAGTCCATATTGCCCATGTCACCCGGCCGATGAACCTTGACGAGCTGGCAAAGGTGACGTGGGAGTTGGCAGTAATATCCGTGGCCTCAGTGGATGCAAACAGCAATGCGGACAAGAAGACACTAGAAGAAATGCAGAAGGTAATGGAGCAACTCGCAGCGGATGTAGCTGCTCTGAAAACAGCAGCACGGAAGAACGATCAACCAGGAGGCTGCTTCATATGTGGAAAAAAAGGACATTGGAAGAAGGATTGCTCAATCCGGCGGTCCCAGAGGTCTAAAACTAGTGTTTCGTGATTGTTCTTTTTGTTGGGCGGGTCGACTAGTAATGGGAGTGATTGAGAAGGGGGCCGTACATACAAGGGTTGAAGTTGATGGAGAGGTAGAACAGTGTTTAGTCGATACATGGGCAGCTATTTCGTTGATTGATCGTGCTGAAAACCAAAACCTAGAACCGACATCCAAGATGATCAGGACGGTTGGAGGTCATAGTCTACTGGTTGACGGTGTGAAAGAATGTGGGGTACGTATCGGCGGCCATATCGTAAAGCACCGTTTCATTGTGTCCCCAGAAACCAGGTAAACGATACTCGGAGCCGACGTCCTCGCGGCAACAGATGCCGTGATTGACTTGAAGCTCAAGAAATTGTCAACCAAGTATGGCTCCCTGACGCTCATAGGACAGCGAAATGATAGCGTCAACCAAGTACGCAAGGTTAAAACCCCCAGTTGCACAGCCCCCTTGCTCCAGTCCACGGTCGAGAAATACGCGGAAGTATTTACGACTGACGATTATCCGTACGGATTTTGCAACTGGATTGCCCATGAAATACCAACAACCGGAACATTTCGACCCCACGGACCCCGCAGGATGCCGGTTCATCTTGAGGAGGAATTGAGGAGACAAATACAGAACATGCTGAGCGAAGATGTTATCTAAAAAGCCAACAGTCCGTACAACCCGCCTGTTCTCCCGGTGAAGAAGTCCAACGGGAAGTACCGCTTTTGTGTGGAATTTAGACGGCTGAATGAGGTAACACGGAGCACAGTTGTGCCAATACCGTTCGTCGCTGATATTTTTGACAAGCTACAACAGACGAAGTTGTTCACAGTTTTGGACTTACGCCCCGGGTACTGCCAGGTACCAATCAAACCCGCGGATCGTAAGAAAACCGCGTTCACGATAGGCGAAAGACAGTATCAGTTCAAACGCATGCCGTTTGGCCTAATCGGGGCGCCGTTCACATTTCGGCGCCTGATGGTTCAGCTGGTAAAACGACTGGATAATGTGGCGGTATATGTAGTGGATATCGTAATATCTAGTAACACGGAATCGGAATGTACTGCCCATATAGATGCTGTCCTGAATCGCATCAAGAATTCAGGACTTCGGATCAATGCCGATAAGTCACAACTCGGACGATCATCGATGGTGTTACTGGGATACAAGGTGGGTCAAGGTGAAATCAAGTCTTTGCCGGAGAAAATACTGACAATTAGAAAGGCCGTGGCTCCGAATTCCAAACGAACCCTGAGACAATTTTTGGGTCAAGCAGGGTACTACAGTCGGTTTGTGAAAAATTTCCACTCCATTACATCACTTCTGTACGAACGCCTTCGAAAACATAAGAAATTTGAATGGACCGACGATGCCCAGAAGGAGTTCAAGCGAGTGCAACAAGCCATGAACGAGCAACAACTGACGCTGAAACTACCGAATACAAAAGAAACGTTCATCGTAGCAGCAGATGCCAGTGACCGTGGCATTGAGGCAGTGCTCAAGCAAAAGGAAGGAGTAATCGAGTATGCCAGCAGAATCCTGACTCCAACGGAGCAGAAGTATTCGACCATTGAGAAAGAATGTGTGTCAATCGTCTGGGCACTGGACAAGTGGAGGCCACACCTGTTGGGTCAAAAGTTCCACGTGGAGACGGATCACAAAACCCAGGAATGGATCATGACTGCGAGGGGCCCGAGAGGCGAATTAGCCCGATGGGCATTATGTTTACAGGAATGACTTCACGATCAACCATGTGCCTGGTTTGAGCAATTGCGTCGCGGATTTTCTTTCTCGACCACAAGTAGACGACGAACTCCCCAAAGTGACCTTTGGAGTCAACGGCTTAATAATGGAGCAGGACCCACAAACGGTTGTACGTCTACAACGTCAGGATGAAGTCCTCCGAAAAGTGGTTAAAGCTCTGGTAAGAGGCGTGAGGATCCCCACAAATACTGAGGATGGGGAGCTGAAAATAAACGCATCCCAATGGAAAAGAGTTGGCTTAAACAGTGCAGGCGTATTGACATGGCAGTGTGGCGTTGGGCGCCATTGCGCGGTAGTCATCCCGAGACAACTGAGGAGGAAAGTGGTGGCAGACTGCCATGAAATGGCACACACCGGATGCACTAGGACGTACGATCTGTTGCAACAAAGAGCATATTGGCCGAAGATGAAAGAGGATATGACAGCTTACGTGCTTGCATGCCAACAATATCAGTTACTGAAAGGCGACAATCGGGGAGCCCAACAGCCCTTACAGCCAATAAAAGTCTCCGAAGTTGGTGAGCTCTGGTCGATGGATCTTATGGGTCCATTTCCACTGATCGCCCGCGGTAACCAGTACGTTCTGGTCATGAAAGAACAATTTCCCCGTTGGATCGAAGCGACTAGCATTCCGGATCAGAAGGCATCTACGGTGGGAGACATGGTGATGAAGCACATCGTAGCAAACCACGGTGTACCAAAGGCGAGCTTGACAGATCAGGGACCATGCTTCGAAAGCGGGGAGCACCGAACACGCATGCAACAACTGGGAATCAAGCGCATCCGAACGACGCCATATCCCCCACAAACGAATGGTCTAAGTGAACGTGACAACCGAACGGTCAAGGAATGGTTATCAGCCAAAGCAGGAGACTGGGAGTCTACGTTGCCACTGGTGTTATTGGCCTACCGGGCGTCTGTGCAGGGGAGCACGAAGAAATCTCCATTTCAATTGATGTTCGGTAGAACCCCTCGACATCCGGTGGATCAGGACATTGAGGTACGGCCAGAGGGCATTGATTCCACCAAAGAATTGGTTGCCGAAAAAGAAAGCCAAACGAAATCTGAAAGCAACGCAGGCACGCACAAGGAGCAATCCGCAAGGCAACGGTTCGGCAAAACTAAAATGTTCAGCCTAGGAGAACGGGTGATGTATCGAGATCATCGGAACACGGGTGTGTAGCCCTCGTCTCGCCCTCTCACTTGACAAGCTGACTAGTCTAAGTGACGCTCATTGCCCCAACCTGCATATGCCCGTTCACCGGCCCGACAGCTCTCTTCCATCCCTGAGCGCACGCACGCGCGTAGTCACCATCTGCGCACTGAGCCAATTGGAACGCTCCAATTGGATGTGATTCCGTGCGGTCCATACACAGGCATGCATGACGCGGTCGGACCCGGATCGGAACACAACTGCACCAGACA
>QNGE01003923.1:10465-37424 GCA_008508345.1 Paragonimus westermani | reverse complement strand
TTTACATCTATACTCAACAGTCTGTCGTTGATATGTCGTATAAAGTTCGAGAATTTTGTCCGAATCGTACTGAAGAATACCAGAACCAAGACACTACGCAGTCTTCATGGAACTTTGTCGCGTTCGGATAACGAGTGCTTGTTCCCTACAGATGGTTTGAAACACGTGCAGAACTTATCGTCAGTCCAGTTTTCGCGAGCACAATTGGAGGTTCTATCCCTAGGATTGAAATTTAAAATTCCCCCCAAAAGAGTCGACCGATTGCAAACGCAGGTGCAATTTGAGAACCTGTATGATCAAATTAAAGACTTCTCTCCAACTTCACCGGAAAACGAAGGGTGGTTCCGCACAAAGTTAGTCGATATCTCGTACCATTTCCTGACTTCGCCTATACGCCAGCAATGTTGTTTGACATCGGAACATTACCAAGCTCTGAACATTTATAAGTTGTCCGCTAGTTCTTGGCCCAAAGTTCTAGTCACACGAGGTACGCCTTCGTCTGTATGGAAGGCCTTCAAAATCAAATCTGCTTTTTCCGTGTATAATATAACAGTCCTCAGCATATTCAAACGGAACACATTACATGAGAAACTCCACCAGGAATGAAACGACTGTGGCAAGACGTAATTCCGCGCTTAAAGATCTGTTCACTCGATGATTCTAGTGCAAGGTAGTAAATGAAACTAATGCGCTGATTCAACGGTATATACTGCAGTTCACTATGGTCAGAAACTTAGACACACTGGAGACAACGGTGGCACTTCACTTGTCCCTGTTACGGTAGTAGCACGAAATTAAGTGATCTCGAAGGAAGATGTTGGTGGCATTGTTTGAAAGACTTCTTTGGGACAGTTGATTGTTCTACTTGACTCTATCTCCAGTCTGAACTGTGGTATACGTGTACTACTTGGATGCTTTAAAGATCTTGATTTACTATACACAGAAAACATTCGATTTCATTTTGACGGACTTGAATGCAACCCGACAAACGGAGTTGCGATGGAACAGTCTGTCAAGCCCGGTGCTAGCGGACATCATCGTAGAAATGATTGAGCGACAAACTCCAGATTGTATAGCTAAAACGTTATTGTACAAACGATACGTTGATGTTTCCTAATTTTTACTGATGTTGCTCATTTGGATTTATCCCTCAACCTCCTTAATATTGTTCACACTAACCCTATCTTATGAAGCTGAATCTGACAACGTTTGGCTTCTTTGGGTGTATCGGTCAAAAGACCTGCGGATCGTACGCTACAGCGTTCAGGTTACAGTAACACAGCAAGGGATGGTCAATATTTTCCGTTTTCCAGATTTGCTCCGATTGCACATAAAAGTAGCTTGGCCAAAACTGTCTCACAGAGCCAAGGGTATTTGTACCACCTGACAAATTACAGACAGCAGTTGCTGAGAAATACCACACTAGCAAACGGGCACTCCGAGAAATTCATCCAGGCACATAATACAGTAAGAACATGGAACCCATATTCACAGCACAAAAAGGATATATTCCTGTTTTTGCCGTTCAAGGGTGACAATCTGGCCAACCAAAGTTCGCACCGGTTCGAACATACGCGGCTGGGAAGCTGTGCTTAGTTCGAACTATCGGAGGACCAGATCTCCGTAACCAAGAAAGTAGTTCCTCAAGCCCTTCTGTCTCCAATGATGTGTACCATTTCAATTAAGGTTGCTCTGACGTTTACTTTACCAGAACAAATTTGCAACTATCACACATTCCTAAAACGGTTTAAGCGACTGATAACAATCAGTAGTCCCACTCGGCTAAGTGAAACGCTAAACATCCACTCAGACATCTTAGAAATAAAATATGAGGGGAAATCTTAGCAACACGTTTGTAAAGGCACGCGCTAATTATAGCTCACGTACACAGATTGCCGTATCGCGCGATGGCGACTGCTGTGTCTGCTCCGCCGACCTACTAGTGCAACCACGTGACAACTTAACTATGAGAGTGTGCGTTCTCGTCTAATGGTGCGCCTGTTTGCGTATAAACGTATAGATGAAAAAAATACAAAAACTGAGGTCTATCACTTCATACACTCAAGTCAGCCACATACATGCAGCAAATGCATAACACATTGGAATAAGAGTTTTTGTATGACACAATTATTTGCAAAAAATGACAAGTTGATGGCTATGCAGCAGTACGGTTACTCCGAGAGTTGGAGATAAAACGCATTTATCGTGTTACTTGTTGCGGAATGAAAAATAGAAAAACGACGATCATAGCGCGTAAAAGGAATAGGAAAGGCCATTGAGACTTCCTTTAGAAAGAGCCTAAGTTCCAGTATTGTGGAAGGCGTGAAGGTTGTTAGAATTAGCCTGGTCCTCTGCTTTTGATGCATGTAAGGCCATCTGCTGAGCAACTGGATCCAGCCGGACAGTAGGCATCGGAATCAGGAGAACAGCAGACTGCCTACAGAAAGTTTAAAAACAATAGCGAAAAATGGAGTAAAACACAGATTAACAAAGTTCAAACGGTGTTAAACAAAAACGATGAACAAGTTACTGTATTCTTTGTATGAATGGATCTTTGAATTGTTGCCTCTAGTCTATTCATACAGAAAAACTACTGTATGAGTGAAAAAACTCAGTTTAAAACTTACTCCTTTCGGTGCACAAACATATCCATACTTGCTGGACAGGCAACAGCGCTGGTCCGTTGGGCATGAGCGTTCCCGATCCAGACAAACAGTGTAGAGATGGGCATTGGCTCTAAGAAACTGATCCACTCTGAGATATAGTAAGAAAAGGATGACTGCATATTAGTGGTTGTCAAAAAACGGATTTTTTCATATCTACAGTACACAGAAAACAATTATCATCATCACAGACAGCGATACATTATTGGTTAACACTAATGTTTAACTGTCACACAACCATGAAGAAAAAGCAAACCCCATATAGGAAGAGAGAGGGGAAATAGAAGGGGGCGGGAAGAGATCTAACTACTGAAAATAACTGCGTCAAACATTCAACATCAAGATGCCTACACCTCGCGAACAAACAACCGAGATGCAATTGAGCGTAAGGCGTCATCAGCAAGACAGCTTCATTGCGGCTTTCACTGCCCCGTCATTAAATGCACTCACTTCAGACAACTCGGCCAAACAACAACATTCACGCCACTGAGCTCGATTAGCCGCCATCTCACCTAGAGTCTCCAACGAGGTACACATTAATAACGTAGTAGGGTGCTGAGCCGGAGAGAAATCATTCGGCATATACCAAACAATCGAAACATAACTAGACTCGAAATCAATTAGTTGAGCTGTGTTGTGCAATGGTTAGAGTGCGTAGATTACAAACCTGCGTTTTGCGCGCTCAAAACTAAACGCCGAAACACCTACGCACTGGTGATGTCACCTCGCTTGGTGATGAAACGTTTGCAACCTAAATACCAGGCCTGGCGAACATACCAGTACCAAAATCCAAAACAGACTTGTGCTGATGTGTTTACCTCACACATTAACAGCTGGAGAGACAAGCACAAACTAAAAGGAGAAAGCACACGAAACAATGCCATAAAGCAGACCGCATCAGCTGTCAATGCGATATAAGCAACGGGTGAAATAATAGCATGCGTAACAAAAAACCATCAAGCAACCATAATGCCATGGCAGCCGTGTGGGCTTGCAGTTGATTGAAATGTGAATTAGCTGGACTGGCAGCAGAAACGGCGCGATCGGGCAAACACGCTCTCGGGGTGGACGCGAACTGTTCAAATAGTGACGTGGCTGTGTATCAGTTGAAAGAGAAAACAAGCAAGCCAGAGAAACCCCGCACATATCTAAATCAGCAAGGCTATGCGCGCTCAGCTTACAGACAAAGACCACATTGTAAAGAAGATAAGCTACTTGCAGATAATTAGTTTTGGGTAGTGTAAACGACGAAACATACCCATGGAGAAGCCGCTTCAAACCCCGATCACGTATAAAAACGATTGCACATTGATATCCAACCGATAAGAATAATTTCCATGCTGGTGGCCAGAGCAAACTCGCATGCCTCTGTTTCAGAATAACTGACACGAAAGACTGGATATCAAACAGTACATCATAAGTCCGAATGCAAACTCACGTCAATAACACATAGTTAGGGATGCTTCTCTGGCGTAGAAGCCAATGGGGTCAGACGGTGGATTTACCTAAACATTCGCACGTAGAAATAAACCGGCCTAAATGAGTGACTTAGAAGAGACATTGTTACGGATAGCGCGTAGAACAGACTTTCGATATACGGAACCACGAGAGTGGAAAAATAGAACCGAAACAGGAGGTTGGATTAGGACCAATGACGAAGCACGGAAAAGAAAGGGAAAGGCAGAAGAATAACATGAACGTGGTGGTGTAGTAAAATGTTGCTTGAATGAAGTAGTTATTTCCAATCTGGCTGGTTTGTGATGACAAATTAAGTACGTTATATAGAAGGGGCTCGTGAATTGCTTGGGTATGATTCTATCTGGCCACCCAGACATAGGAACAGGATAACAAAAGATTATGGAGAGGTGACGGAGAGGTTCGACTGGAAAGCAGTTGGCTTCTAAAAGTGACCAATTAGTTTTACTGTACAATAAAAAAAAGCCCAAAAACAACGCTGAAGCATGCCGAGGGTAGGATTTGCGGTTTTTCGGATTCCTTTTGATTGTTTGCAATAATCCGACGTGTTTGCCTTGAACATGAGATCCTAAAAGAGTCTACCGACACCATAATTCATATTTAGCGATTATTAACACAAACATTAGTCGTCTTGGGTGTAAATATATTGTGTAATAATGTACTTGGAATGGCCTCATTAGCTCGCGCTGAATCACGTGGTGTGTGCACGCAGTCATACCTGACTGTGCTAACAAGTCAAAAGGATGTGTGTGCGTGTGCTCCGACTCCAGGTCCTTTTTGTCACCTTGGCGTGGAGGTCAAGCTTGTGCAGTGTTTTGGTCAGCAGAGCTACGCCGACTTTCAGGCCAAGGAGAAGCATTCAGGCAAAGTGCAGCTAGCCCCGTAGATTTGTAGGTCGCATTGCTGAGTGTAGGTAGAGAAGCACAATCCTATGAGTATACAGTAGAAATATCATCACCACCATCATCACTATCATCATCATCAGCCTTGAACCCTGCCAGAAGATACCGTGATTCGGGCCGCCGCTCATTTCAGCAGTCATGTAGAGTATCCGAGAAGAAAGCGTTACCAAATTTTGAAAAAATAGAGAAAAGGTGGAAGAACTAGAAATGGTATGAATGCAGGTACACAACTGAATGCCGCACACTGCCATCTCGGATACCGTTTCCAGTCACCGATTTGAATGATTACGAGGATCCCAGGGAAGCAGGTAACACCTACCCACTTTTCTCGACGGAACAGTCAAGTTCTTCATATTTCGTGATCACGCTGTTGCTTGACCACCGGGCGGTTTTGCTCAACTATTGGCGGTGCTCGGTACAGTAAATGCGCAGCTAGCATACGAAGTACTTGACGCAACCATCGCAGGCAGTGCAACGTGCGTAGTTGACCAATCGATCGCGCGCCCCGAGCGTTCCGGAATACGCGCCGGTGATCAGCAGTATTGCTCATGCAAGACAAGAACAGCAATTCTGTTGACATGTTCGCTGCGAACAGACCACATCTCCGAACTATAGGGCAAAACAAAACGTGCACAAACACCATATACCTTTCCTTTCAGCGAAGACCGGACGTCTTAAAGACGACAAAGTTGACGCAGGTTGGCAAAGGCAACTTGTTCCTTTGCAGATATCTCACCAGCAATATTACAAGCGGAAGAGGTAGTGCTGCTTGGTTCAGTCAACGAGAACGGTAATCATCCACTCCACCTGGGTGCAACTCACGCGTTGGTCATCACAAAAATCCGATTTCAGCTAGGGTAATAGGGCCGCTGGCCCAAATGATCTCGTCAGCACTTTTCAAACAAGGTGGGGGGTGTCGTTAGTAGAGGCCTTAAAGCAGTTGTTTCAACCTGTGTGGACGACGGGGACCACGACTTCGTGCTGGGGTTACTGGAAAATAATTCCTTTAATCAAGAAAGAAGTATGGGGCTCTTGAAAAAACCACGGAGAGATTAGCCTGATCCTAATAAACACTAAGGTTCTGGCATTCATTAACGAAGAATACATACACAGTGCAATACGGCAGGTAGGAAACGCGTTTTAAGTTGTTACCGTATCGATTTTATCTTATCAGTTGCCCAGTAAAAGTAATCTGGGGACAGAATTGCCTGGTATATGTTGTGGTTAAATAATTCAAAAAATCAAACCAGTAGAACAGGTGGCGAATTACACTTACAGATATCTTGGCTCAATCCGAGCCAATGTCGCCTTCTTAGCAAGTGGAAAATCAAAGAACTGTGGCTGAATGTGACGCACAAATTCAGAAGTTTCCAAGTTTGAGGTTTTCGTCGGAACCAAATACGGTGAATAGTAAGTTTCCGTGTCCTGACTAACAGGCTCACACTCGTTGTTTCCTACGCAGCGTGATCCACGTGGACAACAATGCTCGCCATCAGAACAACATATACCCTGAAAGAATGCAAAGAACAGTAGACAATTAGCTGCCATAAACCCTCTTAAATCCACCGAGGTTCAAATGCAGAAGAGAGTGAAAGTTTTATTAGGACGGTGTACTGAAATAGACCATTATACAGCTGGATACTCAATGTTAATGGGTTATCTAAGGCGACATGCGCACACTTTGTAAGTAATGATCTTTCGTATCTTATTTCAGATAACGCGCCATACTCAGTAGACCACCCCTGGCCAAAGTTAGACCGGCATTTGAATATAGTAGAGTTGAAGGTTGGGTAGGGGCTGAAATAATGAGATTTTAAATCCTTATTATCTCAGAAGACTGACCGCAGCTGCCGGGCAGCACTTCTGATTGGCTCTTCCGCTCGCATCTGGACAACAGAACTCCCCGTATGAACAAGCGCCACACCAATTGGCTCGAACCACCTCATCGAGTTCGACGTTATTGATCGGCAACTGTCCTACATGCATGGGCTGGAACGTAGTGGATCTCATTTTGTAGGCGGCTCTTCGGGTTTGCTCGATTCTATGGGGAAGACGACGTACACACTGACTTGACCCAGTGCAAGCGCTTCCAGCTGGACAACAATGTAAGCCGTCGGAGCAGCAAATTCCCTAAACAGGTAGGGAGGAAAACAACACAAATTCTTCGGAAGATAACTTCGCTAAACAAAAGTACAAGTGTGTATCCATCATTTAGCCAGAAACCTTTCACACAAATGAAGGCAAAATAAACCGGAAAAAATAAGAAAATGGAGAAATAACAGCATTTCTTAAAATGGCGGTGTGTAGTTTCCTCAAATAGTCATGTGAACCAAAAAAACGTTGTAAACCAACCTATTCTTCCGTCTAGAAAGTCCCAAAAAACAGATGTTCCACCAATTCACGGAGTACGACCTAGCATTCGGAAAGCAAGCATCTCACTATTTAGTTAATCAATCCGGTTGATGTGTAACTGAGTGCGCTATACACGCTGTACGTACTGTAAACACCACGAGGTGCGAAGTTGTAAACTAAGCCTATTAGGTGACAATGAACTTCTTAATTCTGAAAGTGTCGTTTTGTAGCGGCGATGCAGCAGACAGTGAACAGTGTAAACAGTGCTCACTTGGTGACCCAACAAATTCTGCAATTACTGATAAGTATTACAGGACTTTGGCTACCACAACTTGGACATCATTCACACTTGGTCGTGGTCCTCGCATTCTCGAACTTTTCTGATCACCCCTTTCGAAAAGGAACACAAGACTCCGGTTTTGCTCATATTACAGCCCTTCGGCGGTGTATGTCTTTGTCAAGATCGGAAGCAGAACACCGGTCAACTCTTCACGAGGTAAGCGTGTTGACAACTGCGCCAATGTCTTCACAGTAGGCACAACCATGAGTAGTGTGGGTAAACAACCAGCCACAACCGATTGTGAATGATGGTCAACCAAAGAACCTAAACTCTCACAATTAAAATTCTGATTTAAAACGCTTGGCTCTCAGAGAGGGTCGAACTGTTGCGAAACCAAAAACTCCTTCGGTTTTAAGTCGGTGTGGCTTAACCAAGGATTTACTTGATAATAAACTTACATTGTCCAAAGGACAGCACCCATATGCACTGCCTTTCAAAGGACAACACGTCCTATTTCCCGTGCAGAACGACTTCATATCCGGACATAGACGGTCATGAGGCTGTAACAAAATGCCAAGAGTGAAAAGGCAAGCAAAAAAAAGGATGCTTATGCAGAACTTGAAAGCAACACAAAAAGATCTTACACCATTTTACAGCCAAGAGTCAGAATCCTAAGCCTATCGAAACCACGAAAACATGGTAATCAAATACAACCGAACTACTGTTTTGTACCAACTGATGTGGTTAAGAAAATATAGATCATGACAAACTAAAACAAACAGCAGACAAAGAGAAGTTATTTGAGGTACAAACGACTTTGGGATAATCAACAGTAGGCACACACCGGCGAGGACCTTATCCATACGTAAACGTTAATAACCGTAATACACTGTCACATCAAATCACATTTCTAAGACGAGATCGACCAGTCCCTTGCCTGATAGACCGGACCTCCCTTTTCGGTGGGATGGTCTCTAAATAAATGGCCCATAATGAAATCATCGCATATATACATGCCTGGCAACTTTTTCTGACCGCCATCAGTAAATCATCGTACCTGTTAAGTAGAATAATAAAGGTGAAAACTCGGCTGAAATCCAAATTTGTTTCAAGTTAAAATGAGCATGCATTCATACTTAACACAAAAACATGTCTCCATTGTCCAACACAACCACGTTCATCGATGCGTTATGGATTTTCGACCCTTGGACGCAGTGCTGGTTTATGCTGCGTCTGACTGTGATTACCGTGACCTGATGCCACGCGAACATTGTTTAACTGATTGTGCATGGCGATCTGTTGGGTCGGTTTGCGCCGAATGCCAGTTCATACCAAGAACTCATCGTTTTATCATTAGACAGCTCTAGTTTTTCGGTTTGCTTAATTTAACTTTGCTTGGATCAATCTTTTGTATCAACTCACATGACGATTTTCGAGCCAGCAACGCAGACAGCACACATTGAACACAACGGAGAGGTGGAGCGAAGATACCCGTAAGAGAGTTTATTCAACTAGCTAGAAGCTCGTGTCATACCAAACGTGGCTAGCAGTACACCATTGGCCGCAAAAACGTGTCTACACTCCGGCTGAACGCCTACATACACCAAACGATCAGTACTACGAAATAATGTAGGAAATGCGCGCATACAACAAAAACGGCATGGGCGTGAACTGGGAAATCATTAGTTGGTTTTGTTGGAACGGGTAGACGACTCGATGTGATTTTCACTCACCAAGACAAGCCAAAAAACGGTAGAAATCGAGCGAAGTCGTTTAAGAGTGCGGTATATTCCCGACTGGTACGGCTAAATCAATACGGTTCTAACGCTTGGACATTGATGTTCCAACAAAAAGAATTTTGCTCACTCACGAACAAGTGCAATTGTTGTCCTTGTTGCTTTTCAGACGATCGTAGTGCGGGCACCTTGCGAGTCCATGGGACGAAGTCTTGCGACCATGCAACGTCTATTCGAGAGCACTGGCCGGTTGGCATATCACACTGATGGCCTATTGGACAGCAGCGTCCGTTGGGGCAACAGACTGCCTATATTCGACACCAGAACGGATCAAAACAGAAAGTAAATCAAAATGAGTGTGTGTGGCAGCGAAGAGCACAGTAATAACTGCTAAACACGAAAATACACAATTTCATTCACATAAACCTAAAAATGAACACCAAATACTTCGTTCGAAAATTGATATAAAGCACAGAATCGAAAGAGTGCCTTCGATGTCGAAGACTTGTACGCGCCGGATTCAAATGTGGTCATGTGTCAACTCAAGTAGTACAGACAGCTAATCGCTTAATTGCGACTGTTGGTATTTGCATCACTCAACTGGCACAAGCTCCACGGATCACGTAGAAACACCATTCAAAGCGCAAGTTTGGCTTATGATGACCCTGTGAGGCAAAGCGTGCGTTCAAGAACAAAACGCAGACGAAACTGAACAATCAAATTTGGTCGACGGCGTGTAGAGAAAATGCAGTGATTAAGCTATACGGAGTTAGTAGTTACTGGTGAGGAAAAGTGTCAGGTAATAAACAGCTACTTGACAGGAAAGGCAGGAGGATGCAAGCCTAAAAGTTCAGTTTCCTTAATGTTCGTGCACATGTTCGTGCGTATGAAGGTAAAATATGCTAGGTCGTTCAACTTCGCTTCCACTGATGAATTTATAGATCGACACACCGAGTTGCTGGTGAGCAGCAGGGAATTTTGGTTTACCATACAAACTGAACATCATCTAGCTGTTTGCACCTGTCACATTCTCATAAAATTTCCAGTCGCCCCCTTTCGAAAACAAACACTAAACTTGAGTTTCGCTTTCACTAGAACTTGTCAGCAGTGCATATTCTTCACATGGCCAGGACTAGAACTCCGGTCACGCTTTCATGAGACAACCGTGTTGACCACTGTGTCATTTACCTCATATTAGGCACAACACAATCATCATATGTGGAGGCTCAGTGATAGTTACTTGTGAGTAATGAACTGACTGCTCCGAGGGAAGAAACACCAACTGTTCTGATAATTCTCATCGATGAGCCCTCGACTAGTATTTCTCTACAAGCTGAACTCACAAAAATCACTAACTTGTTGAGCAATATGCACTACTGACGAACTCTAGCAAGAGCGAAACTCGAACTTGGTGCTTCTTTTCGAAAGAGGCCGAGTGGGGAGTCTATGAGCGTACGACAGTTGAGATCGATTGTGGGTGACGTTCGATTTATGCTGAGTTATGACAACCTAATAATCCGTGCAACAGAAACAACATTCATGAAACGAGGCACGACGGATTTGATTTGGATTACACTACAACTTTTGATTTAACAAGTGCATGTGCAAAAAAGAAATCTGACGATCTGAATGACTTTGTGCCGGCGTACGATCCACAGACGTACATCTGGATAGGGACAACAGGAGTCGGTCCCATCTGCATCCGGACAACATGTAGAGTCACTGGAACAAGCGACCAATCCCCCAGAGCATGTCTTTTGTGCGGCGAGAGGTATAGGCGACCATCTATCCGCAGTCGCCAGGTTGGTTCCGGTAGCTAGACATCGGCTGTGTTCTACATCGCACGTATAATTCTGCGGACAGCAATGCGCCATATCAGAACAGCAAACCGCCTGAAAGGACAACAGAAGACAAAGGGAGCAGAAATTAGGGAGGTTTATATGGGAAGAGAATTTCACAATCCACAGATGACAGAACTGAAGCAACGCGATGCACCTGAAGATAGGTTACATTTTTACGCACCCACTGAACTGACGTTCACTTGGAATGTGAGGACAAATCAACATTCGAATAATGACAAGCCAAAAGAAGTATAACAAATATTGAAACGTACAGTACGGCAATGAAATCAATAATACCTCTAGTTAGCACATCAAAGCCAGTGCCAACAAAATCGGTAGTAATAAACAGTTAAGGTAGACTGTAAAGGATGTAACGACATGTCTTCGTGTGGCCTCATGAAGGAAATCTACCATGTACCTGCAAATGTGAGAACGGTTGAGATAAACCAAGATTTTAATGGCGTAGAATGCAACAATAAAAAGGCGTCACCAAATCTCACAGCATCTGTCAACTAAAACACCACATCTAGCTTCCAAGCTTGTGTACAGCATAAACGTTTGTGGGAATAGAAGCATGCTGATAACAGCAACAAATAAGAATTGACTTAGTTAAGACGCGGATACCTAGTAGCGAGAGTCAAACGAATCTGTTAACTCAAACACGAAACACGCACAAATATAGGGGATCAGGTCATACAGCAAGAATGCCATCTGACTGTCAACCACGACGAGCATTCTTTCTGGGCCTCAGTCGACTTACAGTGTAAGACCAACAAGTGATGACTCGGTATATTGAAATGGAAACAGTTACCAATAGGGTAGGTAGGTAGGTTGGGTTCGTAACCCAGATCGGGACTACTGTGGCAAAGAGAACTGAAAATTGAGGACGTTAAGAGAAATGTTAGCCGATTCGGATTGGTGGCGTGTGTTCCCGTCGTTTGGCCGAAGTGTTTATGGAATAAGCACACGTAATGAAACGGGAAAGTGAAAACCGCACGGAAAATCCTTTTTTGTGGACGTCTTACTTCCACTCACAGCGCGACTGTTGATTCACAAGGTGTAAACACTTTGACTTTGGAAGTGAGTACAGACAACACTTTGTAGTTAGGTTCTATCTCTCCCGCATTTTTTGGATGAGGGTGGTGACGATGATGCTCGCAGAGCAGCGGTCAGGATGACGTAGCAAATTAGGCGGGGAAACAGCGAGAGATGTATGAAATCATACGGATACCATGCGAACGAAGTTACCTTCACAACCGAGCACACCCAAACCAAGGTGATCGATCAAACCGGCTTAGTTATTCAACTAATAAGCGTTGAAAATCGATAGACGCCAGCTATCAAGTTTGACTTCCATATATTTTACTAGTGCTGTGAACGCAAAAGACGCTTGGCCTGAAAATTTGTTTATTATATGAATTCTTGTACAGCTTATGCTAAAGCACAGGACCACGAACGCGCACACTCATTTGCACGGCTGACGTGTATTCACAAACATTGGGCAGCAATACATTGTCATTCGTCATGGCAGCACGTCCCCCCCCCCCGAGCGCGTACACACTATTCCAACAGTGGCTTCTGATCCATCATTCTCCTGGCGTTGACACTTGGCCGCTTAGTTCTCAAATTGTTAGTATACTACTCACTGCTTATTATAAAACACCAGTATCACATGTCTAATGAGCGACTGTAGAATATCTAACTCATCACCTGAAGCTAACCTTATGCAAGTAATTACAACGGTAGTAATGAGCAGCTGCGCCTACTGTGGAATGGCAATTTACAACAAAACAACTTATAGTCGATGAGGCCGTGAAACCAGTTAACAGATTTCGTCAGTGATTAAAAGTTTGCTTTCAATCCCAAATTAAGCAATCCCAGCCTTGTTAGGGAGTATTTCACTTGTTTCTCGCTACTTATACAAGTGAGGTGAGTTGGAACAACCTCAAACGGTTCATTAAAAAAAATAGGAAGAGAACGTAACGAACAATCCCACTGCAATTACGTTATTTACATCACACAAAAGCCGTATTCCAGTTGCAACGGATAGGGTTGAAAGGGCTTGTACTATGGAGCATATAAGGATATCAATAAGTAATCTTACCGCAAACGAATTGTTTGTTTGGTTTCTAAACTGCAACTTCGCGAATAGGCACAGCATACGTACATGTTCATAGCAGTTAGAACTCACGGCAACAGTTCTTTTAGTAGGAATGACCGTTCAAACTGGAATACAGAACAATTTCACTCCAGCTTGAATTTTCATGAACGTAAGTAGGCCGATTGGCACGGACAAGTAACTATAAACATCCGTTGTGATTGGTAAAAGTATGCGAAGGATGTGTCAACGCAATGTAGGAGAGACGCTGAGGCGAAGCGTCGATTCCAAAAGAGGTCAGAGATTAGTTTCAAAAACGTGACAAGCAGCAATCAAGGAAGGAATCTGCGATGAATATTTGCAACGCACTACAGATTGACAAAGGGTCACAAGAACAGGCTTAGAATTGAATCAAACGCTGATGACCATGGTTTTGGCCAGAATGTACTGTAGTTGGAACGGTCGTTCATCTCAACAATAATGTGGAATGTGCTAGAACAGAAGAACTATCCACACAATGTCAAAATTAATCGAGACAAGGCTGAATGGGAGAGCCAGAAACGTTATGTGTGAGGGTAGGCCAACGAATACGGCACACCGACACCTCGGACGGCGTTTTCAAACAGTGGTTTGTGTGATCACGAGGACCAGATCGTGCAGGCGATATCTACCAAAATTACCAACGTAACAGTCAGTGTCCACACATTTCGAGGGCACACTATAGTTTGACCCAACTGTTGGTTTCAGTATAAAACGTCTTGTGCGGTAAACGCACAGCACGTGACCCAACCACAGCAGATTGTGCAAACTGCCTAATTGACAACATGATAGACCGTCTTGAGCGTTCCGCAGTAAACCATCTTCACCGTCTTAGACAGTACCGCACCAGTGGTTCTCGCTCATGTGGGCTAACTGGCGGAGACAACGATAGACAAACCTAGCAAGCTTATTGACACCTTCGTCACGAACAGATCGCGTTTCCGAAACACGGAGCAAAATAGAAAGCACATTAGCATTATGAACCCTACCTTTCAACGAAAACCGGGCGTCTTTTCTACCCCACGGATGATGCAGGTTGACAAAAACAAATCGTGCTGTTGCTACCCTGGAATACCTCACATTAGCAACATCACAGGTTGACGAAATAACGCTACGCAAGTAAGTGAAACGATCCACAGTCCCAAGCGGATTGTTTCCAATAAAGAGCATGTGGGCAGCAGTTTCCAGTTTTGAACCAAAAGTTTGCAATTTGAAGATGTGAAACACATTCCGTACAAACCAGTACGATCATTCATCTTCCTCAGTATTAAAAGGACTCCGTATATGCTTCGACAAGTAACCATGAACTTGCTCTGAGATACCATTATGATGTGGAGATAAGAACAATCCAGATGCTTTTAACAGCGAGTTGCATAGGAATTTTATCGAATTATTCGTTTTATTCAATGCAGACACGATTTCTCCAAAATGACGCGGCAATTAATCACCCAAATTAACATGACACCGCACGCTGTTGCGTTCTTATGAACTGAAGTGAAAAGTGAAATGTTTAGTGTATTTGACCTTACACTCGCAGTTCAAAGGTTTCCGCACTCTGTCAAAGCTAACACTGGCGCACCTTGAGTATCGTCAGTCCAAGGGTAGGAGCACAGTGTGACAGCTCCAAGCAGTAGTCAGTATCCCCAACTAGCCGTCGTTTTCGGGTATCCACTTCCAGTAGTCTATGGGTAACTCAATGCCTTTCAATCCGGTTGGTGCACGTCTGTACGATATTTCTGTCTGCCTTCGGCCACTTCGTGATCAATCGCGTGGATCGCCCCGATCTCCATAGTGTGATAACATCTCGAAATAAATTCAACTTAGTCGTAGTCGACCATCAGTGAAGAAAGCACATGCACCGTAAATCAATTTGCGTAAACCGACTTCTGGCACGAGTCGTGCAGAATTTAGTTACTATCTGGCGACCTCATCATCATCATAGACAACAATACATTAGTGGTTCACACTAATGCTTAACTGCCACACAACCATGAAGAAAAAGCAAATCCTATATAGAAAGAAAGAAGGAAAAAGAAGGGGACGGGAAGGGACCTAACTACTGAAAAATGACTACGTCCATATTCAAACATTCAGCATCAAGGTGCCTACACCTTGCAAACAAACAACCGAGCTGCAAGTGAGAGTAAGGCGTTCCATACACAAGTTACTTACACAATATAAACACAAGTTACACATGACTGTGAATTTGGACCAGAGACCCTACGGTTTTCACTGTTCCGCTTCACTGATTACCCAATCAACCACGCTTTCTGCATCATGGGAGACAACATAAGCTTTTACTTCACATAAGCAAAGCACATAACACGCCACTCAGCACGACTGAACACCATCTCTCGCAACGTCCTCAATCAGAAATGGTTAGCAAAGGTCTAAGTCAGTGGAAAGAGCGAGACTTATGAAGGATAACTTACGAGCAAAACGTTCTCATTTCTTTATGTAGAACCACTGACTCGCCCACTGCCACTCTAAACAAGTCGATAGTGGCACCCGTAAAATGCGGTAAGCGTGGTATACGATTAAAAGTTGAGTGAGAACCTCTGACTCGCCTCAAAAAAAGTCTCTCCCAAAACACATTGTTGTTAACCAGTTGAGGCTACTCCGATGCCGGGTTTTAAGCGCAAGATGCGTGCGTTAAGATAAAGTGAGGAGATCCTAACAAGTCAAGGAGGCCAAAATGAAGGCAAAAAACAAGATCAAAGTTACTATTCCAATTTACTGCTACACATAAACGAAACCTGCAACCCGAAACATTTCGAGTTATGTGAGGAGTAAAACTAACTTTATCGAAAGGACAGCATGCCCATTCGTCATTGGGTAACGCGCAACACGTCGTTCCGTTCTCGCACTGAAACTCTTCATTTGGGCAAACCACTTTGCTGTGCCCAGTGCTTGTCGACGAAGTTTTCACGCACGTCCTCTTTTCAGCATTACACCGGTAACCAGTGGGACAGCAATGAAGACCATCTGAGCAACAGACAGCCTAAACGGGCATAATCAATGGACACAAATGGAAACAGCCGCTTGTAAACTCAAGAAACCAGTACTAGGTATATTGAAATGGAAACGAATGATACTGCAAACGTTGCTAAATTTCACGTGGATAGTGCTTCCATGGTGCGCAAAAATTGCCTCACGTGTAAGAGACAAGATATTACTAAACGTCGACGTGCAAAGGCAGTATATTGAATCTGGAACTGCTTTACGAAAAAACTAGCCTCTTCAGAGTTGCTTTTTAAGTGAGGGTTTTATTTGAGTTAGAAATACAGGAGAATTCGATCAAACCACCATTTGGAGGGACTGTTGAGTATTAACAAAATACACGAAACAGCGAATTAACAGGAATCCGGTAACCCATCAGAACTCTTCTCGGGGTTTCGAGAAATTGATGACTTACGTCTTGGTTTGTTTGCAAACCATGCTGGTTTCGCAGCTTCTCACTTGATGGGATAGTAGTTCGCAGTATCATTCAAAAAAACAATAGGAAACGACAACGTCACTACCCAATAACTCTATATCACTATCATAACGACCATGAACCAGACCGGAAGGTAGCGTGGCTTGGGCCGCCTCTCACTTTAACAGTGACGTGGAATGTCTTATAAGAAAACGTTGCTAGAAGGGCTAAAAACTAATAGAAGCCTTAGCGGAAGAACCAGAAACGGTAAGAATGCGGCACACTGTCACCTCGAATAGCGTTTTTAGCCAGCGAACTGAGTGGTCAAAAGGACTCCTGCTATGGGTGTTTCAGCGTTCATTCAGTTTTAAACCTCATGGACTTAGTGCAGCGCAGAGACAATTCCTGAAGGCTATCGTTCAGCACCGAACAAACTGGACCGATTCTGCTACCCCGACGTGGTAGACAGGCCACTGCATTGCATTCATCAGGAAGGCTAAGTTAACATGGAATTCGGTCCTACCAAGTGCAAACCTGTCGGACAAGCCAAGAAGAAGCAATCAGACAAAAAGCAGCTGCACTCATGGGGTTGTATGTTGTACCACTGACTGCGTAGAAGTGCTGAAGTGAGGCACGATCCTATGAGCAAACATAAGAACCACAGTTACAGCCGCGACACTGCTTTCTTCCGAATTAGGAGGAAGGGAGTTACTGAAGATATGCTCAAACAAAAAGCACCCCGATCCCCCAACGGGTGACCGTGACGGCCGGCGTATTGCCTAATACGGTCGAAAAACATCCGGTATCATTCGAAAGCCTGATGTCGTTTCGAATACATCTACTGCGAGCAGCGCTGCTCAGAATTACACACTACCATCTTATTCACTGCGCCCTCTAGCCAGGCAAACCCCCCTCCTCTTCTCACTGCCAAGTGAATCAGACTCTTGAGTCATTGGCTCTGGGTAGGGTCCCCCGAGAAAACCTTGTATCCTGTTGTCTCGCGGGTCAGACGTTTGAGTCAAAGACCTGGGATGGGATTCCTCAAGCGAACCCCCCATCGGCGACACAAGCGACCGGGACGTATCGGAGGTTATCAATAATTTTGTAAATTCCTTCAATTTAGCAGTTTTCAACAGATGCAGCATACTCCGTCGGTATGTGGAAAATATGACCCAACCCAAAAAATTCTGAGTAGATGCATGTATACCGAACGGTAATCGTAGACCAAAAAACGCTCAAATGCAATCAAGACAACGACGTTATCCCTAGAACGCTGAGTGATGCGTAGGCAAATCGGAGCTCAAAATTTAAAACAAGTCGGATCGGTCTCTACGATGTTGCTATCAACATAAACAATGAGACAAGTATTACAACGAGCCTCAATTAGTCACATTTAGGGGAACTAACTAGAACGACAAGAATGAAACCAACAAAAAACACTCTATCAAGGCTAGCAAGCAAATGTGAAGCCAGCAAGTCAAGGTCTCTGGACAGTGTATGAACCATATGAACCAGACGACATAAAAAACAACACAGAGGAAGGATGGTGGATAGAAACAAACAAGCAGGGGTTCACATAGTGATGTCCTGAGCCCTCATGTCGGCGCGCAAGCAAAATACAGAACGTCAAGAGTGGAAGCGGCATGCGTAATAAACATGATTTAGATGGGGAATGTCAGCGAGCGATTCGTGATAACCGTGAAAGATCACCAAGGGAATTAAGGAGGGAACCACTTGAACGAGACACGTGGATTAGAAAGACCAAAGGATTTTTTCATCCAGGTACTGGAATCTGTAGTATTAATGAACGTTCCGCAGATCTTAGTTTGAACCTATTGGCGTAAAAAACCCGGAGTCCCTCTATTATTTGAATTAAGAATACGCTGTAGTTGCAAACTGCAAAGCAGAAAGCGCTCAACCACTGTTGAGCCGGGCATTCAATAGTGACGGTTGCCACAACCATCATGTGCCTTTGCAAGTTTGCAGACGCTTCGTCAAAGAACTGGAGCAGGCCGCTAGCCATCGAAACAGAAGATGGTCAGAATCAGTTATCTTAACCTTAACTAACACACTGAAGGTTCAAAGTGCATTTGAATTCAACTACCATATCCCCGGAGTACCTGCGCAAAGTAATCGTGGATATCAGCCTGGCCAGCAGCAGTAAGTGGCCGCATCTCCCGATTTCCAAAACAAACAGGCAGAAGCTACAGGGAACTATCCGTAAAAAGATGAAAAGTAAAGTATCAGGCACCTCATTAAACACTCGAGACACTCAGTTTGAATACACAAACAACTTATATAATTCATGTGAAGTAATTTGGGGAAAAAGTAGCTCCAGAAACCACTGCACGTAAACAATTAAGGAAACATAGGGGATAAACTTGGAGGGACCAGGTTGCCCCTAAAAGTACTGATGCCGAATCACGTGCACAAATTGACAACGTGGTTGATATACCTGTAGCAATTTTAATGTAATGTGTTTCTGCTGGAAATGACGTCCATGGAGTCTAAGTATGGTGAGACCAGAAGATGGGGGGAAATTGACAGTTCAACGGTTAGTACAAAGATACGAGCATACTTTTTGGAAGTTAAGTGACAAGAGAAACATGTCAACCACAAAGTAAGTCTCCAGATATAAAATCGTCTAGCCTGGTAACACGAGACAATACCGTGGAAATACTTATACAAACACGTAGAGGACAAAAGTACGGTGTTCACAACTTCAAGAAACTTACATCATGGATTGGGCAACAACCCCAGCCATCGTTTAGTAGAGGACAACATGTTTGATCGGTTGGACATTTCGATCGCCCGTCAGGACATAACTGGACATCACGGGTAGATAACTCAGAAGGTTGTAACACTTGCGACAAGTTGAAGGGAGTAGTTTGTAAAAAACTCGAAGTGGGGACACATTTCTCCGCTTTCACATCGCAAGCACTATTTGCTGGACAACAGTGTACCCGATCCGAACAGCAAACAGCCTGAAATGGACAACAGAAGGACAAACGAAGGTTATTACGAATGTGAAAAAAATACAACGAATATATAATAAGAGGCGGTGCTTCGAATCAACTGTGAATAATGTGAAAATAAGCCAATGTTCACGTCTGGCTAAAAAACGTCCTGATAGGGGAGACTATAGAATGAAAATCGTGCCTGATTCAAAATCAGAAGCAACCATTTGCAACAAATACCTACAGCAACAGCAGTGATAATTGACTGACTTACATCAAGAAATGGACAGCATGCAAAATGGTGGTCGGAACTCCGACAGCAGGTGGTCTGAGGAGGACATTCATAAGCTTTATCTTCACAAGCCACACCCAAGTATGCCATTGAATTCCACGCATTACGGTCAGTGTGTTTTTGTGCAGCCTGCGGTAGCGGACGCGATTCTCCAAGGTTCGGCCATAAGGGGGTGTTCCCAAACAGAAGTGATTCAAGCAAATCAAGCGACCGCGAATTTGTCGCCTTACAACCTCCAGCTTGCACATCGCATTCAGTTCCGTTGGCACAACAATGCAGGCCATCGCTGCAACAAATAGCCTGATAAACCGAACAGGGCGCCGAAAAAAAAGTCACGGCATACATTGGATGCTTCTGAATGAAGCCAGTCACGTGAGTGATTACAGAGTACTAAATGCTGATTCGAGAATGTAATTGGCTGGAAAATAGGATGTAACTTGTTTAAAGCGGATTTATACGCTGAATGTGAACTACACGAATAGTGCACGAATAG
Organism: Paragonimus westermani; assembly: GCA_008508345.1. Lineage (NCBI taxonomy): Eukaryota > Metazoa > Platyhelminthes > Trematoda > Plagiorchiida > Troglotrematidae > Paragonimus > Paragonimus westermani. The sequence goes on along the minus strand of QNGE01003923.1, from coordinate 16,880 downwards.
AGTACGATGGCACCGCAAACACTGTGCACGTCACCAGCAGATGAGTAATTCAATATAAATAATAAAAGAGGCTCGATGGAAGCGTTGTGCGTAGTTCTGCTGCTGGAATCGATCATCATCCTGTGTATCGTATAAAAGTGAATTTCAGCGGAACTAATGTTTAACGCGTGCATAAAATGTCCTCTGACGTAATTTCCAAGTTCACTTTCGTCGCACAAATATCGCTAATAACGCTTGCTGACTGAAAACGTGTCCGAATGGAAACGTTGTCCCTCTCCGATCTAACCACGGCAGTTGCAAGGGCACGCAAAGTTAGTCACCGCAAGGTGAAGTCACTGGACAGGTTGATTGAACCCTGTTCTAAGGTTGCATGTTTTGATATCGTCATAATAACCAGTTCCGGTCTCAGGACGGCTCGCTGACAGCATGAACTATGTATATTCTCCTAATGAGCACTAACGTTAGGATTCAAGCCGAACCATTCGACTCTTCCAATAATCACACGTGCACGGATGCAACGAGGCTTAAATAGCCCACAACGTCAGTTAGATTTTCTAGTCTGTTGATTTGGAATTAAGTTCAGCTTTCAGCTAATGTACAATGGTAGAAATGTTGTCCCACCACGTACCGGTTGCATGGTATCAAGTTACCCTTGTCTAGAGAGAAACATTTCAAGTGTCTTCGGTCTGGACTGCGAGCGTCCAGCTGAAGCGTAGAAGTCATTGCAACATCTACTAATCATGCTGGTGATTTTGTTCAAAATGACCGCCGATCAGAGTACACCTCATTACATATCAATTCTTACATTCGACGATTAAGTCGAGTTACTGCAGACAGGTATGAGCAACGTCAAAAGAGTAGAGCAAGAGGACCTACTTACACACTATATGCGTTATCCCGTAACATGTCAGGTCACGTGTGAGCTGGGTATCGTTGAGTCACAAGCCTTGACCACGGCAGTAGCGTTGATCAGCGCTTTAACTCATCAACTAGTGATAAAGAAGCCAAAGTGGTTATCACAGACCTATCTAAGGATGTGGAACACGCAGATGTATACAAGAGCGCCAGGAAATAAACGTGCAACGACATTCACTCTTAAACCAGCACTGTTTGTGCTTATCAGGCAGACGCAGTCTGGAAGAGGTGTTATTTATTAGACCACCAGCCAAATGAGCACAAGAGATATGGCATTACCCGACAAACAAGAACCTGACTAGATGACTTTTTCACCGCTGTGAGTCAAGCACATTTCCAATTTCGGTTGTGATTTACTAAACTGTACGTCCCCATTCACTGTGATTATTGTGTAGAGGCCATCAAGTATTTTCTATCATAAGCAGTTGGGGTTGACATAACATGGGCCCAAGGGTTGACGACTGTATCATGCGACTAGTATAACAAGTTAACAGCTGCTTACAGGTGTGTGGGGAATGTTTCAAGGCTAGTCAAGTTTGCTCATCTGAGATACCCCTACAATAATAACCTCTACGCAGATTCCGTCGAAAGAGAGAGAACTATCTGGACTCAGAAGTCGTTTTAAGCATCAACCACCCGGAAACTTAAAAAACGAGAATTCACACTGTTACGACCTGAGCATGCAGCTTATTACTGTTTCGCTTACTAGAATTGACAGAGAAACCGACAAAACAACCAGTTGGTGAGCGTAAAAAGTAGCCATCGACATAGCCGAATACAAACATAAGCACGTCCCACGAACGTGATAAACGGCTCAGACTGACAATGGACTGGTTAAATTAGGTTGGCTGTACTGTGATTGATCGACTGGCTAGTCAGTCGATCACCAAACTGGAAACGTGACAGGCAGTTGTAAACAGCTAGGTGACCGAGACAGTCAAACCATCATGAAAGATCATGCGTTAAACAATTGGGCACGCTCGCATGCATGCGCGCGTTTTCCGGTGTGAAATGCACGCGATAGGTCAGTATGTTGGCCGCCTTGATCGACAAACATGCGTGACGTTCATTAAAGTGAGCCGCCTCGGGGTAAACGCGCGGCCTGGAAGCACGACCGGCCAGAATAATTGCGTCGTGAACAAACGGAGGATAGATTGAAACGGTGTTACCATCCACCCAGTAAACAAATATGACATGCTGGACTTATTTAGTAACGAAGTCTTTGAGCCTGGTTAGAAGGTATTGTGGCTCGGACCTTTGCACAATACGCCAGTAACGTGGAGCAGTCTGGAAAAGCTTACAAGGTTGGAAATTAATAAAAGGTTAAACGGAAGAACTAGAAATGGTGTGAATGTACATAAGCTATTGACTGCAGCACACTGCCACCTCGCATAGCGTTCTAACCAAAGACTTAAGTGACCACGAGCACCCCTAATCAGGCAGGTGACATCTACTAACTTTGCTCACTGGAACAGTCAGTCTTCACACCCCGTGGTCACGCTGGGGCTTGACTACCATGCCATTTTACCCGACTGTTTGTCTTAGTAAATAATGCCCAGTACGGTATCCACCCAGCCGGATGTGACTAATCCGACCATAGCAGGCTGAGTGACCTGATTATTTGACTAGCGGGTCACGTGCCCCGAGCGTTTCAAAGTAAGAACTGATGCACAGCTCAGTGGCCCACGCGGTCCCTGACCTTGTCAGTAGTTCTTTTTCACGACAGGTCAGGATGGATGTACAGCCATGCCCCTCAGATTGACCGCATGCCTCAACGAGACCACAGATACCATCTAGAAATTCGGCTCATCCGAAGAAACCCCATACTCGACAGCGAAGTGAAACAGGGTAGCGTACTCGTTCTGACGCCCACCAATATACACTTTCAACTGTTCCATTCGTATGCCCTCAGCTTTGAAGAAATGGAAGCATACCTTCAATATAGGGAGAAACGATAGGCTGTTCACTATTGCGTGATTGTGAGGCGAAGATCGAAAGCTAAAGTCTTTCGACTACACTCGCTTAAGCAGCTAGAAAAGTACTATCAATCACTTCGCAGTCGCATGCACAAACCTCGGGATAATCAAACACCTGAAAAAGGCAGGCATCAAGATAACGGTAGTGTTCCAGACATAAGCATTCGTGGTCACAACCTCAAAATGGCAATGAAATTCATTCACACCAAATCCAACAGTTTCAGAACTTCTTTCGGCAATGAACTATAACGTATTCACCAAACAACGACCAACAACGAACACTAAGAATCAGATGCATCAAACTTGCGTGCTCATCGTAGCACTTATAACAGTGAGGTCTGCAGACTATACATATGCCAGAAAGAAAAGCTCAAAAAGCCACCTATATCCGCTGTCCCAGAACAATCTCAGGTACCAGTTGCGACCAGAGGAACTAACAGTAAGGGCAGAGAAGAAAACTCGAATGACAGAAGACATCAACGCAAACTGAATCTAATATATGTAGATAACGAATTTCTCCGCCCCAAAGACAAACCACACCATCACAGAGAAGTATTACAAGCCAGTTTTAAGCACGTAGCATTCCACTGAGTTTCCAGAAGAAACCGGATAAAATAAGTGTTAACGCCACATACAAGACTGCCCTGTGACGAGAAAATTTTCTAACCATTAGAAAAAAAACGAAGAATGGGATGCGATGAATAGACGAGAATTTCGTTCACGTAAACCGAGCATCACATACGTACGACTACGGTTTTCGCATGCGGATATGCTTTCTTAGCTAAGCCATTTCAAAAAGAAGCATAGGATTCGAATTTCGACTTCGTTACAGCTCATCAGTTGTACATATCCTTGCCACGACAGGGATCTCGACTTCGGTCCAAAATCTCATTAGACAATCGCGTTAATCGCCGCGCCATGAGACTAATTAGGATTGTGATTATGAGCATGCTACTTTTCCGGACGAGGTTTCAAATCAGCAACTAGGATGTTCACGAAGGTCAATACCTGACAAGCACCATCCACCATCGTTCTTCAAGATAGGTGATATAACGGCCTGACTACCAAGTGGTTTTATCTCATCTTTTATGAGCTTGATGTAGTTGTACTGAGCTACTCAAAACATCTGAACACGTCTGGATGTGTACACCAAAGGTTACTACACGGATTCGGATGGAAAACGGTTAAAAATGCCAGTAGTCTTGGGCATAAAAAAAACCCTGGATGGATATCTAGAATCGCAGTAAGTAGTTAAATGAATACAGATCAGCTGAATAAGGAACAAGACGGCCAGTGTGTACAAATGAGTGCTTCCGCTCACTCTGATGAAGTTGCACACCGTATGTGTCAGGTTCTGTGTAGCTGACTCTTGATGCCAGAAGCTTCCTAGACATGAAGATTGGTGTTATGATCAGCTTAAGGATGAAAACACCCCACCAGTAGGCCCTAGTAGGACACTTTTGACCTTTTTTCGGGGATTCCCGGTACGTTACAATTTTCCGAGGTTTTTAAGATAGAACGGTTCTCTAAATGGACTCAGCAACAGACAGATCGGATGAACGAGGGCTTGTTTCCACATTTGGCAGGTAAGGTTTATTTGGTACAGGTGATCAACCGGATGGAGCACGCCCGGTTGCCACACATCACTTAGAAACTCACATTATCACTGATGGTTGAAATGTTTATCAGGGACAAATCAGACAACATGAGGCTAAAGATAGCTAGAGACAGGATGAAACAGCTTAAAGTGAAAGTCGTGGAATTCCAGAAAACAAACCGCAACCGGAAAAGCCCCGAAAGTTGTTTCAACCGTAAGAGAAGTAGACGTTGGATGTACAAACATCTTGTACAGTGCAATACCTCTATAGACAAAATAGCAGCGATAGAACACGGGTTGTAATAAACGGGATGCGAGAGAAGTGCTAGACTGATACGGATGTGGCAATTTGGATGACTGGTTAAAGAGAGAAGTGCAGACTGAACTATGCCCGACGCCGGTCAGGAGAGCTGGCAGGCACTGCTTGACTGAGTGCGTCGTGCATACCCATGACCACATGGTAAAACATTTTTGTGCAAGTCCAGGGAATCAATCATCACAGTATTCAGACCGATTCCTTGAAACCCGTAAGGTTGCCAATTATTTGAAACGGCGATTAGACATCTTTGTACCTGGCTTACGATACACGTAACAAGCGCCGAGTCAAAATGCATTACGATGCGCGCATCTAATGGTGCAGTCAAGGATCAGTAAATTCACCCAGCTGTTAAAAACGTATGATTACCCCAATGAATGCTATGGCTAGCATGAACACAAAATTACTGTAACAACGGGAAACTTCGGATCGTAAGATACCAGCCTACCTCGAGGTGGAAGTGAGATATGCCAATGAAAGATGTGATTAAAAAGGTGTACAGTCCTTATAATTCCCCAGTTTTGTTGGAATAAAGGTAAACGGGAGGTTTCGGCCCTGCGTAGATTTGCAGCAACACAGAACATAAACGATCTAGTTCGTCGGTACAAAACACCTTTGGCGAGCTATATCGAAGCCACTCACGGTGAACAAATTTAATTCAAGGTAGTGGCATATAGCAAAAAAATAGAGGAATTCACATCCGCAAACAGGAGAACATCAAATGACAGATAAGGCGCTCTGTTTATCCGGGAGACTCTCCACGTTTTGGTGCCTGGTGGAATAGTTGGAACCACAATGTAGCTGGGCATGTAGACTGGGAAAGTAGGGTAACTAGGTCATGTAAGGCAGATCCGTGAGGTAGGCTTGCGCATAAATCCTCCGAAGTCTCATTCGCCGAGTACATCAGTATCTCTTCGGGGCTGCAGAACGTTGAGCGAGCGACGCCGGTAGAATGAAAAGACAGTTACTGAAACGGGTCAACGGGCACCACGTAACCCGATCAATCATAGATATACAGAAGTCAGTGAGCAGACATTTTGGCATATCCTAATGTAACGCGCAACCGAAACCAGCGAGCGCGCACGAATCGAATTTGGGTTGTGTAACGGGGCGTGCTGCTGTGTTGTCGGTGCCGTTTTAGCTCACGTTTGTGTAAGTAGTGTGCATGGCTTACTGGGCCTTCGGCTCATGTTTGTTCGTATTGTTTCTCTCCTCAGAACTGTTGTTCGAACCGCTACTTCGGAAGAGCGTTGTCCCCTGGTGCGTTCACGTTGCCCGGAGGTTGGTCCGCGAAGTCACGGGCATCCAGAGTAGAGTCGGCTGGCCTGCATGTTACATTTGGCACCCACGGTGGGACACATTTCCGGATAATGCTCAGATCATGATACCGAAGAGATGCCGAGACTTGTTCGAGCGGCTGAGAAACTGTGTTTCGGACAGCGGATATGCATTTCGTGTGCGACAGGAGCATGGACTCCCAGCACCAGAGAAATACACGATTGGAGAGGACTTTCATATTTGGGAAGCCCAGGTGCGCCGCTACGTGCGGCATTTTAACCCAGAACAGCAGGTGGACATCGTATTGACTTTGATTTCTCGTGAGGCTTACGG
>QNGE01003922.1:35519-72258 GCA_008508345.1 Paragonimus westermani | reverse complement strand
ATTTATTGTGTTGTAATTTGCCTGATGATCAAACACGGAAAACAAGTCTTGTTCGCTACTATGTCGTTCTCAATTCCAACGTAATGAAACGAACCAATGAGAAGGGGATAAATAGGGCGCGGAACGTGGTCATCAACGTTCCATTAACACAACGATCATCAAACAATCACGCAAGCAACTACTCCAACACCGATAACGATCTGGCCTTTGTTCTCTCTCATGTACGGTGAAACGGCGAGACGTCAACTGTCGTACTTGGATGACCCATTTAGAGGGCTATTTGCAAGGTTCTCATCCCTGAATCGTTTCAACAGTGAAATTAACGTTTTGTCATCCCTTTCTGCGTTGTCGGCGTGTATGATTATATCATCTTGGTAAGGTCGTACTCCTGGCAAATCGGTAATTACTTCATTAATCGCAGCCCAGAATAGTCCAGCTGGTAAGTGCAATCCAAAACCGTGAAGTTTTATGCTGGAATAATCTTCGAGGGGCATTAACCGCGGTGATCAACTTAGATTGATATTCCAACGGGATTTGTAAGTAGGAGTTTGTCAGCTCAACCTTAGAAAACTTTCTTCACCATGGGGGGCTTTTATAAAATCTTCCGGCTCGTCTGCTGTCGTTGCACGCTTGTAATTTTGGATTCAGCTTAATCTATAGTCACCGCATACCCTACGTTATTTGTCATCTTCTTTCATAACCAAAAAGGTTGGTGTGGCCCATGCTGATGAGTTAACCGGCGAGATCATGCCGTCCTCCTTCAATCTGTTGAGAGCATTATGCACATGTTCTCTCATTCCATATGGTATCATTCGGCGCTTTGGAAAAACCGGGTCCCCATGCACCTCTAGTTTTGCCAGCTCTATTTTCGCTCCTCCCGAACGTTTTGAGCACTAAATAGTCACGTTGCTTAACTGGGCTCGGTACTCCCCACTCGGACTATTTGTGTAATTGGCATTTAGTGAAAGAGCACATTTGAGCTGTTTCAAGGCTTTTAATCCCAGGTTGGCTGGGCGTCCCTCCGACAACTGGAAACGCAATGAAATCGGCTCACTACCATTACCAACAGCCACTACATCGGTCTCATCTAGCAAAACTGATGGATTACCAGTAGCTCCGTGTATTTCTATCGTTGTTGGTCTCAGTTGAGTATCAGCGGCCATGCGATCTAGTGACGATTTGAGAATAATGGATTTGCTACTTCCTGTGTCCACAATGAATTCATACTTACATCCCTATTTGAACTTGAGGCATCCATGAATAAATTGCTCAGCCTTCGATTTCATTTGCAATGAATGAACAGTGGTGGGTAGCTCCATAGCATTTGTCTCCCTAACTTGACTCAGGTGGCATCTCTGACTTCCAGCTACCTTCTTAATATGATCAGATTTACCGCACAAATGGCATATAACATTACGAAATCAGCAACGTGATCGTAAGTGTAAATAACCACACGAGTAGCATTTGTTAACTTTCTTTGGACCGGGATTCATGATGAGTGCATGAAAACACCTGTTCACCGGTTGACTTCGGGTGTCAGTATGCGCTTTGGTCTTCCAAAGCAATATTACGTTCGAATCAGCTGTAGCGCCATTGGCGTCATCCTTCTGCTTGCAGATGTCACGGGCCTCTTGAAAAGTCACATCTTGTTTGACCAGCAATCTACGCTGAAGATCAGTGTCAGTGACTCCAGCAATCAATCGGTCACCTGGATGCTCCTCCAGCCTGTCACCGAAGTTGCAACGAACAAATTGTTTTTGAAATTTTAGAATGAACTCACGGAAACTCGTGCCAGTTGGACGCACTAATGAATTGAACTTTGCCCGTTCTGTGGCCTGGAAATTGACTGGGAGCACGTGCGGTTTCTTTAGTTCGTGGAATGGTAACGAAGCTGGGGCGTTCGTGTATGTCAGATTCTTTAGCAGTGGATACAGTTCATGACCCGCAGCGGTAACAAAGAAACTGAGTGGTTATCCTTTTTCACATCACGACGAATGCTGCACCACAGTTCGCACCTTTCGACCCATTCCTCGACTTCAGTCACGCCAGCATGAAGATTTGATTTCTCAGTTGCAAGTAGTTCAGTCAAGCGACGCCAATATGTGATACTCGGAATTAGGGACTTCGAATAGCCATATAAATCATGATTGCACTGGGACCTCCTACGCAAGCAATGGTACGATTTTCCTGTCGTTCGGTGGTACATCTGTCAGCGCTCCGGCCATGTTAAACGTCTAATTCACTATTTTGAATCCACCTAATAGAAGCGTTTTACGCAGAACAGATGCTATACTTCTGGCATCCTCAAATATATCCACTGATACCATGCCGCCTTGAACGTAAAAAGCCCGCCTACAATTTGATTAGCCAGCTTGTCAAATCGGTGCCCATTATCGATCGCAGTCTTCCTTGGCGCACATGATGAGCAGAGTGGAGAATGAGTAGATCCGGAAGGAAGGACCATCATCTCATGCGTGTCTGGCAGACCAGACGTTGACTCATCGCCCCACCAAACGAAGCTCAGTGCTCACCTGTCTTCTTCAGAAATTATCAACTGCAAAAGCATTTCTTTTGCGCTGAAGGGCAAGATTGCTAGGCACTTGTGGAAGCGCAACAAAACATCCATTAGATTGTTTGTCTCCACTGGATCTTGCAACAAGACCTTGTTCAAAGAGGCGTCCTTCTACTTCACCGCACAGTTGATTGGAATTCACACATTACCCGGCTTATTCGGATTCAACAGTGGGTGGTGGGTCAGTTACAACCAACAAAGGGCCTTAGCCGTAATCCTGGGCGTAAGTCACTTACCTGGTAAATTTGCACATTTCTGGGCCATCCATTGGTTATCAGAAAAACCAACGCTGAATAAACACCATAACAAGTCAGTCTCATGCCGCCCACCCTTAAGTGTAGCAGTGAACTCTGCAATACGCTCAGGACGTTGAACTTCGCGTGGACTGACGACCTTACTAGGCAATCCGCGCTCGACAAACTTTATATCAGACAGATTTGTACCATTTTATTCAAGCATGATACAGCTCTCGTTTTATTGAGTTTTCAAAACTTCTTGCGTGAAAGGGGACCTACTCTAAAAAAGGCAGGCGGTCTCTATCAAGAATGTTGCGAAGGTAAAAAGACGGGAGGGGAGTAAGTGAAGATAAGAAACGTGGTCACCAAATTTCTGTGGGGCAAATAATGATCGGAAAACACTCAACGTAGTGAACTGATTTAACGAGCGCACATCATGCAAACATTTCATTAAAGAACCTACGGAACTGTTTTGCACAGCCTACTGCAAACGGATCAGTGGTAACTCCGTGTAGCTGCAAGAGGTTTGAGAAAACGTGTGGATCTATGGAGGACTACTGGAATGACAGACCTGAGGATTTTAACCATCAGAACGTCACAATATCCAATCAGTGTCATTTTGCAACTAGGAGGCCTCGTTGAACGCCTTATATGATGAAAATGACGGAACGTCGAGAAAAATCAACGGTGCCTTTTTCTCTATATAAAGCATTCGTTCAACACTTCCTCGTGTGATGTGTTCACGCATGATGGTCAGAGGTTGCAATGCTGCACTGGGTACAACTACTTTAATGTGCGCCGTCCAATAGAAATGTTCACGCGTTGACATCGATAGAATTTCAAAGGCCTGCCAAACGTCTGATCTCCGATGAGACAGTGAAAGTGCAGTGTTGTCTCATCAGTGTTATCTGTGAGAGCCGCACGTCGTGTCAGCGCGTCGCAGTGGAATTCTTTTCATTTCCTATTCATGAAAATTGATACCGGGAGGTGTGCATGAGCATGCGAGGTGTTAAACAGTATTTTACAATTGCCCCTTATTAAATATGGGGGGATAACTCAAATGTAAGGATTTCATGAGAGAATGGGCACAGAGAGTGCCATTGTTTTACTGTGTGCTGATCATAATGGGGCAACGTAATATCCACAGTGTCTTACGCATTACCGTTTGATTTCCTTGTTCACGCCTTTCATCGATGATTCAGAGAGAGCGTGAACTGACTTGTGTGGTACTCTGCGTGTGGTCGATAGACCGTGAACACCCTTGTAATATGCAACGCAAAACACTTTTTGAGTTACTGGAATGATTATAAATTTGACGTGTTTCATCTCGTGAAATAGTTTCTAGTGAGATCACCTTCGACTTCCCCAAAATTCTGAACTCCTCGCTACGTGAGAGTTGCCTTGCCAGTACCACTGCGCCGGTTCGCATTACCTTGTCAACGTAAATTTACTACAAACCACTAGCATTAAAGTTAGTGTGCTGGCATAAGTATCGCAGTTTTGTTCGTAGCTGTATAATAAATCCGCACCACCTCTAATGCTGTAGGTTAAATTCACTAGAATAACAATGTTGAGCTATTGCCGTTAGAAGCGCCGCTTAGCAAGTCTAACGTTTGTTTGAATTCTGAAGGTCGACTGGAATTTCCCATCGACACACTCTTCCACTCTGGCGGCTGTTGAGCGGTTGCACTCAAGGTGCTCTCACGTCCAGCTCCCTAGCACCCCCCAATTGTTACGTTGGAGTCTGTTGTGAACAGTGAGTAAATCAATAAACAAGGTTTGTTTGCAGATTCACCGTTTTCTGCTTGCGACTTCCGATTCACGGTAGCATAAGGTTGGGGAAACCTTGGGCGTGCAAATTCAGGAACTAGCACTACGAATTAAATTCTGTTGTTGGAAATGTTTTATTTTAAGTTTCGAAATGCGCAAGCAGAGAATGTGCGATAGTTTGATGGCATAACGGTCAACGGGAAAGCAGCGAAAAGTTGCATTTCGTGTTATTTCGGAGAATTGCTGGTCGAACGTAATAAAGACTGATGTCGTCGACATGGTGGGACATGTTTTTGTTGAATTTTAAAAGCAATTAACCAGCAAAACATGACTTTAGTTTCAGCGATTAAATCGCCGTTGGACCGTGCGATCCAAGCTTTTTTATAGGGCTGCAAACGCGACATACCAGTGAATATATTGCAATATGAGAATTTTTTCCGTTGTATTCGGCATTTTGATAGGCATGTTCTACCCATTCGTTGCTATCACGGTTGTAGACTTTACGTGGAAACAAGACGTACACTGGAGTGCAGCCGAGTTAACCTGCTGAACAAACGAAATCGAGAAGCACTTTCTACTGGAAGGCTTATAAACTTTCCGCGCGAATGTCGTAACTTACGAGCGAAGGCAAACAGTGTCCCGAGCTTAATCACTCATGACTGCTGCATCCATTTGTCCTAGATTATATGTAAAAGCAAACTGTACTCTATGTCGAAACACTTATGACTACTCCATCGATTTGTCCTAGTGAAGGCAAACCATACCGTGTGCTGAAACAAGTTTGAACATAGGTGAACAAATGAAATCCCTGAGAAAGATCAGGTGGGGAATTCGGCGCGAGTTACCTATATGGATTCTGCGAAAAACGGTACACACTATCTCCGTCTCCCTTCAGCACAGAATGTAGCCGTTTGTTTACATGCGGATAACTGAAGCCGCGTACCACGCAAACTCCCCGTCGCCCTATCCCTCGAATCTGATAACTGTGTACGCATATGTAAAGAAACTCACCTTCTGCAATTATACAACGATTCTCGAACATCGCCTTGAAGACCGCAACATAATCCATTTTCTGAAAATAAACAATCTTCTATTATCGACTTAATGAATAATGTCCGCATAATTGTGTGTCTGGACATACATTATTTCGGCATCCATTCACTACCGGGCAAGGAGGGTCGGCTCCCTTTCATACAAGGATAATTGGAAAACTGATATAGGATGAGCGTTACGGCAAGTTTCAGTAAAATGGTACAAGTGAAATCTTGAATAAAATGTATGAAAACTCCGCATTTCAGGGAGCCTAATATCGTCGCACCTAGTTGGTGTTTAAATGGTCCACCACAAGTAAATCACTTTCTTGCGATGAATCGGCACAGCGGTGAACAACGAGGACGTGTTTTGGAGAATATCCAAGCAGAAGCATCGGAACTTCCGGGCGTACCAGGAGGATCTGAACAGATTTAAACGGGAAACCCGCAACAGTTTCTTCATCAATAGTTTGCAAACGGCAGTAAGTGCCAAGAAACATAGGGGATCGGACTTACCGCCAGGCTGCCCGTACGAATGTGTCGCGTATGACTACCTCTTAGATTCACCTACCACGGCTGCAAAGCCTTATGGGTAGTTCAATATCGTAGTGGGGCATATCGCATTGAGAAGGCCAAACTGGAACATTCGCATGACTTCCATGTTAGACGGCCTAGCATATATCCCAGAAATAGACGTCTGTCCATGGCAGATGAGCGGCATGTGATTGAGGTGATGCAAAACTTCAAAAGTACTCGTGAAATGAAGTTGTACGTTAAAAGTAAGTTCGGGATTAAGATGCATTCAGACGTATTACGCAATCTACGTAAGAAGCAGGGTAAGGCTGATTTTTGGAACGAGCTGGTTAAATTACGTTATCTGCTGAAGGCAGAAGGACAGTACTGCTTGCAGTTAGAAGGGAATTTTTTAAGGTTCGCATGGTTCATTCCAGAAGGTTCACTCCAACTTTGTCCTAAGCTTACCGACGTTATCTTAGCGGACGCCACCCACTAGTTGAACTACGGCGGCTTCATACTGTGGCACTCTATGTTGGTGGATGTGACTGGTGTACGTGTGACGTTCTTTTACGCACTGATGCTCAACGAAACGACAGCCAGTTACCGGATAGTTTTAGAGCGTATGCTGAAAATGTAACCATGCACGTCAGTAGTGCAAACCTTCGTCGTTGATCGTTCGCCTGCACAGTGGCGAGAAATTCGCGAAGTTCATCCCAGGTGTGCCAATGAATTGTGCCGTTTTCACATAATGAATGATGTATCCCGGTGTTGTCGTCACTTAGTAGGCTTAGACACGTATAAAAAAACCGCGTATACCAGTGGGCACGTAACATGTTATATACAGGGAACTTTTCGTAGTTTAACAAGTCGCTGCAGGCTATCAAGTCTGCAAGCCGGGAAGCTTTGAGGTACCTGTGTAAGATATGGCTTATTTGTAAATCAGGGTTGGCCTCTCATTTGCTAAAAGGGACCGTTCTATTTGGTAACTATACAACCCACCGGGTGAAGAACTAGAATAAGCACATTAAAAGTGTTGTAATTGTGCGTTTAACGCTATATGGTTTAATGAAACATTGTCGAACGCTAAAAGAGTATGTTTCCCGATCGTCTGTGAGCTGCTGGGATAGAACATATGAAGTTGTTTAAACCACCGGCGAGATATGCAAACCTCTGTGCACTGCTGAAACCTCTATCAGAATTTGCAAGATGTGTTTTTCTCAGGCATTTCGATAACAGTCAGACAGAGGACGTCGGTTACTGAAAAGAGACGTGAAATGTTCGGTGTTCAAAACAGCGAACGTTTTACATTGCCATTGGTGAAAACACCAGATGTGATTGCAGCTCCTTTTCACAGTGCCCGATGCCGTGAAACCATCTCGTTGCGGATTTGCGCGTAATCGGCAGACCGGTCGGCAGGTTAGCGTACGAGTTTAGATGGGTACTTCCTGTCACTGTCTCCGCTGAGGTTGCGCCCAGGGACATGCAGAAACCCGTAGTATGCATGTCCAATCCGGTCGCACATTCCCGTTTGGACAGGATTCGAAACGCGGAAGATATATGCCAAGATCTTGTTACGATGGGTTGTATGAGTGGTGAGAATAACGGCAAGCGTGTGGCAGTGATCCCGGGTATAAATGAGTTGTTATCGAAGCATCCTGACCTCATACTGCAATGTTCATTTCCCGGACGATAATTTGTGGCCCGAGAATAAAACACGATCAGTCGATAACTGGTGCGACAGATTCTTCTTTCCGAAGGAACCGTCACAGCTAAAACGGACCAGAAAATACTTGATAAATAACTCAGATATTCTTCAGTACAGCAGATTCCCTCACACCAGTCATAATTGCCTGAACCCCTCCATTTCATCCACTAGCAAGGCGGTGTGACAGTTTGATGAATTGAGCCACATGCTTGCCATTCCCAGCACGTGTGCCTCAGTTGGTTCCTCAAGGCGCAGAAAGTCCGTACTTGGAACTCGAGTGGTTGACGACAGTTTGCCACAGATAAAAGTTATAGGGGACACTTCAGAAACAGCTGGTGTTAGGTGTGTCATCACCGGTGGCTTGAAACAATTCAAAACGAAGATGAGAGAGCGTATTGTATGAAAGATGGGCTTGAAGCCGCAAACAACGACGTTAACCAGATTTGCTATCTGAAGGGAGATCCCGTTGACTTAGACGAGGACAAGGTCAACTGGTCCCAGTGCTCCCAGTGCTCCTGTTGGTGCCAACATTCGTGTGCCGGCTGCCAACNTCTAATTTCGGTATTTGGAAGTTTACATGGCTCGGAGTAAATAGGGGTAAGGGAAACGGTGGAAGCAGGTTGTGTAAGAACAAGGAGGAATAATGTATCTCATTTGGGGAAGAGAGTAAAGCGTAGGGCCACCTTTCAACATCAATCAAACCTCAGCAATATCAAAATAACGCAACAAACCTTGACAAAATCAACACCTATTGCATTTTCCTTGTTCGACATCATTTTTAAACTCATAAAAATGTCTAAAACAGAAGTATCTTTGTGATTCAAAGACTCCGGTGACATCGCTTGGTCTGATGTCCTCATAGTGAGATTACTAGAGAATGACTGGTTGTCACCTGTGTCTGAGTACACGACAGGAAGTGTTGAAAAGTGCAAGTAAGCTATGATTGGGTAGTGGAACAATTGGGACCGGAGTTAGTAGGGTAGATTTGAAAGGTAAGTGGCCCACTAAAATAGAATAAGGCTGAAGTGAATTGGTCATGCCCCCCCGCTCGCTGTCAACGAAGAGATCACGGGTTGCGTTTAGGTGAGCATTCGAAGTGTAGAGGCTATCCGTATTGGAAGGGGTGTTGAACATATTTTGGATATTACAGTGTGATCTCTCTTCCTCACCACACAGGTTGTTCGCCCATCTTCTGGCGTTCGAGAGGGAGCATGTGGTTGAATTGGATGCTCTTGAAAATTCTAAATCAGCCGCATCACCAACGGGTGATTTCGCGTCACAAGTTTCGTCATGATGCACAACCAGCTCTCTGACATCATTGCTTTCAAATACTAATCCTGAAGATATTTCTTCACCGATGGAGAAATCAACTTCGGCCACATCATCAACGACCGTTGGGCGCCGCTAGTCTTTATAGGCCGCTCGTACCCACAGATAGATATTCTTGCACATCATGTCGGACTAAGTTATCGGCAGGTCCCGAAGACGGTATGGTTGGTTTCCAAGACCTACAGGGATGAAACCCGTCTGACAATCAATGCGTCTCTGCCTGTGATTGCCCCGAGCGACAACACTCACACATCCAGCGTAACTCCTGCAAATCGGAATTGTACTTATTCGTTTGCGGTAGAGTATCTGCTGCAATGCACCCAATGTCTGCCTGTATACCAGCCGTTGTGCAGCCAACTGGGCAAACTTCCTGTAAACTCTATTAAACCAGACAGTTCAATGAAATTTTGGAAGTTCCCGATGTGAACCATGAAGCACCCATGAAAACGTATGTCCGATCATCCAGCGTGGCATCATTTGTAGAGCTGATTATGATGGCGTAATATTTCCTAAAAAGATAGAACTTGACGCGAAGCCAGTATGCCGTATATCCGAACTGAGCAGAACACAGCGAATGAACGATAAACACACGCTTGCACTAGAATTACGCGCAGTACCAAAAAAATGTACAACGTGGATTTCAATAATTTACGTGAAAGTATGTGTTCAATGATATTCACCACATGTGGCCAAGTGACAACCAAACGACACGGTTTTGAACCATCTGCCGGAAGAACTTCGACAACCTCCTCTTCATTGTGACCGCATTCGATTTAATCCCTACTCCAGCACTATCAGCGTCAACAAACGAACAGCAACCCGGAATAAGTTCATTGCCAGGTTCGTTATCAACGGCGGGAATGAGCCCTGGTATTTTCGGTGAATGTGAACAGAGGGCCTCACAGGCATAGGACCACAATGTCGACAGTTCGATCGCATGTCGATCCTGTCCCCAGTGATCTCAGCAATACTGAGACTTTATGCGGATATTCGACCACGGGCTACAGTGCGCGCGATGTCAACAGTACTTGTTCGAAGTACGTCCATGCGGTTGGTTGTTGGAATTGCTGCACATATTAACAATCGACTAGTGAAGTGGACAATTGCGAATTGAGGTCTGTTTCACTCAACTCATTCACTCACGGATTTTGTTTGCCATTGTATGGTTCCAAACTATCTACTGTACCGTTTTGCTTTGATTTGCTCCGACTATTGAAGACGGGGCTTCCAGTTCCCTCTCAGACCGGTTGGCAGGTCTCAACAATAATCGGCTTATTAAAAGCACCCCCAATTTTGTACACACCTTAACTGTTCTAAAATAGCCTGATAACTCTGTGCGACCACCAACTAAGGAACCCAGCCCATTTGCATTGATAATGGCGGTAAAGTGCCACCACCATCTCACGCGGGCCTGTCTCGTTTTTATGCACGTGTTCAGATGGACCGGATGGACATGGCGTATACCTAGGTAATTGTCTTGTTCGCCGACTCTAAGTGGGAAGGGAGGTTGAATCAAGCCCACCATATCATGTGAGGGTAATTGTGGACGCCCGTGGCCATGAATGTATTGACGGATAGTGTGGACGTTCACAATTACGACGATTACGACAATTGCGAACTTGAGTCCACTACTTGCGAAAGCCATAGTTCCTGCCGAAGTTTATCGAAATCACTCTTGCAGTCGTTTGTTGTAATAACCAAAATAATCACGGACAGTAATTTCTGATGGCTGATTACAATTCTATAGTAGAAACAGTTGGTCCGGATATTGATATGGCTGTCTCGATAATAACCTTTTAGTGACGATGGGTCTTATAATTTAACTGCGAATGAACACATACTGTCTAGCATTCTTAAATCGCTTCTATTTTTGTCCGCTTCCCAGGAAGAAAAGGTTAAGGCTTGTGAGTCTGTCGGAAAGCTCTAATCTGTATAGTTCCGTAAAAAACTCTGCATATCAACGTTACATTTTACTCATGGCACTACCACCCCCAGTCGAGTCTGGGCCAGCATGTGGAATAAGGTTATTGTGCCACACCTTGTGTGCTAGTCGTAGACCCTAAGTTATCTAGTTATCATGAGAAAAAATATTATTTTACGGCACATTTCGCTTTATTATCGTGGTACGTGGTGCAGAAATTGAAATCGCGGAAATCTGTGCTACGGGCTCATATTCGTTCGTTTTAACTGCTATTTAGGTAAAAAAGAACCTTTTCGTCTTTCATTTTTGAAGTTTCATACGGCTGCTGTCGTGGCTGCTCGCTTGCGGGAGCCGGCCTCTATTCATACCCGAGGGAAAATACTTTGAACGGTTTAATGATACGCTGAATGACCTTGAAGCCTAATTTTCTCATTGGTTGCCGTGGCAGTACGTCCGTATCATGCGTGTGTATGATAATTGTATATATGTATACCATATATATATTAGAAATACGTAAAGTGTACGGGGAAATATCTGCGAACATGTGAAAGCGTGTGCTTACGTATATATTGGTAACTCGTGAAAATATTTGTTGTATGTATATATATATACATAAACATGTTTGTGTACACGCATATGTGTACATATCGGTATATGCATATATATTTAGATATATATGTATAAACCGTTACAAAGTTATAACGGTTCATGTGCAATCGTTTATAATATTATACACATGTACATGCCTGTATACATGCGTTAACTTATACATACATGCATGTATATTTGTAGGATAATTTACGTTTGTACATAGATATTTAAACGTGTATATATCAATACGTGCGCATATGCGAATGCACAAATACATGTGTATATGAATATATACACGTATATATATATGTATATTTGTGGACTTACGTATATACGTGAGTATATATATATATGTATATATATCTGAATATGTACATATGTATATGTGTACATGTAACCGTATACATATGCATAAATCTATGCGTTACCTACATATATATGCACAAACGTTCATACATATATGTACGCATATATGTGCGAATAAATGCGCATATATGTACGTTTTAGCGTATACGTACATATAAAAACGCATGTACATACATGCGCATATACAAATGGATACATATATGCACGTATATAGGTATAAAGATGTGTTTGTTTTTATACATACAAGTAGTAGTATGTATGTGTATTAATACTTATAGATAGACATACGTACTTGCATACATATGGTTATATATGTTATTATTATTATTACTATTATTAGTATGTCTACACGTGTATACATATATATGTGTATATATACATGTATGCATAACTGCATTTACAGATGTATATTTAAATATGTGGTTGGAAAAGCACAACCAGGCATATCAAATAATGCATGGGGTGATATAACATACCAAGGAGGTTGAGAATGAAATAAGACTCAATGGCACTCGTCGTCCATCCACGGAAAACCGTGTGCCCAACCGGTTGAGGACCCCGGAGGCTGCTACTGAAATAAGACTGCGACTCTCATCGTCTGCTCTTAGTGAACAATCGTATACACGGTCACAATAAGTGAAGAGGGCTTAGTTAGAAAGTCAAGTTGTGAATGGCTCTGAAGAGGGCCGTGTGTTCGTTGCAGTTTGTCCTGGGAAGGACAGTGGGGCTGCTCCCATATTGCTGTTGGGCGTGTGTTTGCCAGCTTCACATTGGTTTCTCAATCGTCTCACAGTCAAGGCAGGTGAGGCCGACGTCAGCTTGTTGGCAGCCGGCACACGAATGTTGGCACCAACAGGAGCACTGGGAGCACTGGGACCAGTTGACCTTGTCCTCGTCTAAGTCAACGGGATCTCCCTTCAGATAGCAAATCTGGTTAACGTCGTTGTTTGCGGCTTCAAGCCCATCTTTCATACAATACGCTCTCTCATCTTCGTTTTGAATTGTTTCAAGCCACCGGTGATGACACACCTAACACCAGCTGTTTCTGAAGTGTCCCCTATAACTTTTATCTGTGGCAAACTGTCGTCAACCACTCGAGTTCCAAGTACGGACTTTCTGCGCCTTGAGGAACCAACTGAGGCACACGTGCTGGGAATGGCAAGCATGTGGCTCAATTCATCAAACTGTCACACCGCCTTGCTAGTGGATGAAATGGAGGGGTTCAGGCAATTATGACTGGTGTGAGGGAATCTGCTGTACTGAAGAATATCTGAGTTATTTATCAAGTATTTTCTGGTCCGTTTTAGCTGTGACGGTTCCTTCGGAAAGAAGAATCTGTCGCACCAGTTATCGACTGATCGTGTTTTATTCTCGGGCCACAAATTATCGTCCGGGAAATGAACATTGCAGTATGAGGTCAGGATGCTTCGATAACAACTCATTTATACCCGGGATCACTGCCACACGCTTGCCGTTATTCTCACCACTCATACAACCCATCGTAACAAGATCTTGGCATATATCTTCCGCGTTTCGAATCCTGTCCAAACGGGAATGTGCGACCGGATTGGACATGCATACTACGGGTTTCTGCATGTCCCTGGGCGCAACCTCAGCGGAGACAGTGACAGGAAGTACCCATCTAAACTCGTACGCTAACCTGCCGACCGGTCTGCCGATTACGCGCAAATCCGCAACGAGATGGTTTCACGGCATCGGGCACTGTGAAAAGGAGCTGCAATCACATCTGGTGTTTTCACCAATGGCAATGTAAAACGTTCGCTGTTTTGAACACCGAACATTTCACGTCTCTTTTCAGTAACCGACGTCCTCTGTCTGACTGTTATCGAAATGCCTGAGAAAAACACATCTTGCAAATTCTGATAGAGGTTTCAGCAGTGCACAGAGGTTTGCATATCTCGCCGGTGGTTTAAACAACTTCATATGTTCTATCCCAGCAGCTCACAGACGATCGGGAAACATACTCTTTTAGCGTTCGACAATGTTTCATTAAACCATATAGCGTTAAACGCACAATTACAACACTTTTAATGTGCTTATTCTAGTTCTTCACCCGGTGGGTTGTATAGTTACCAAATAGAACGGTCCCTTTTAGCAAATGAGAGGCCAACCCTGATTTACAAATAAGCCATATCTTACACAGGTACCTCAAAGCTTCCCGGCTTGCAGACTTGATAGCCTGCAGCGACTTGTTAAACTACGAAAAGTTCCCTGTATATAACATGTTACGTGCCCACTGGTATACGCGGTTTTTTTATACGTGTCTAAGCCTACTAAGTGACGACAACACCGGGATACATCATTCATTATGTGAAAACGGCACAATTCATTGGCACACCTGGGATGAACTTCGCGAATTTCTCGCCACTGTGCAGGCGAACGATCAACGACGAAGGTTTGCACTACTGACGTGCATGGTTACATTTTCAGCATACGCTCTAAAACTATCCGGTAACTGGCTGTCGTTTCGTTGAGCATCAGTGCGTAAAAGAACGTCACACGTACACCAGTCACATCCACCAACATAGAGTGCCACAGTATGAAGCCGCCGTAGTTCAACTAGTGGGTGGCGTCCGCTAAGATAACGTCGGTAAGCTTAGGACAAAGTTGGAGTGAACCTTCTGGAATGAACCATGCGAACCTTAAAAAATTCCCTTCTAACTGCAAGCAGTACTGTCCTTCTGCCTTCAGCAGATAACGTAATTTAACCAGCTCGTTCCAAAAATCAGCCTTACCCTGCTTCTTACGTAGATTGCGTAATACGTCTGAATGCATCTTAATCCCGAACTTACTTTTAACGTACAACTTCATTTCACGAGTACTTTTGAAGTTTTGCATCACCTCAATCACATGCCGCTCATCTGCCATGGACAGACGTCTATTTCTGGGATATATGCTAGGCCGTCTAACATGGAAGTCATGCGAATGTTCCAGTTTGGCCTTCTCAATGCGATATGCCCCACTACGATATTGAACTACCCATAAGGCTTTGCAGCCGTGGTAGGTGAATCTAAGAGGTAGTCATACGCGACACATTCGTACGGGCAGCCTGGCGGTAAGTCCGATCCCCTATGTTTCTTGGCACTTACTGCCGTTTGCAAACTATTGATGAAGAAACTGTTGCGGGTTTCCCGTTTAAATCTGTTCAGATCCTCCTGGTACGCCCGGAAGTTCCGATGCTTCTGCTTGGATATTCTCCAAAACACGTCCTCGTTGTTCACCGCTGTGCCGATTCATCGCAAGAAAGTGATTTACTTGTGGTGGACCATTTAAACACCAACTAGGTGCGACGATATTAGGCTCCCTGAAATGCGTAGTTTTCATACATTTTATTCAAGATTTCACTTGTACCATTTTACTGAAACTTGCCGTAACGCTCATCCTATATCAGTTTTCCAATTATCCTTGTATGAAAGGGAGCCGACCCTCCTTGCCCGGTAGTGAATGGATGCCGAAATAATGTATGTCCAGACACACAATTATGCGGACATTATTCATTAAGTCGATAATAGAAGATTGTTTATTTTCAGAAAATGGATTATGTTGCGGTCTTCAAGGCGATGTTCGAGAATCGTTGTATAATTGCAGAAGGTGAGTTTCTTTACATATGCGTACACAGTTATCAGATTCGAGGGATAGGGCGACGGGGAGTTTGCGTGGTACGCGGCTTCAGTTATCCGCATGTAAACAAACGGCTACATTCTGTGCTGAAGGGAGACGGAGATAGTGTGTACCGTTTTTCGCAGAATCCATATAGGTAACTCGCGCCGAATTCCCCACCTGATCTTTCTCAGGGATTTCATTTGTTCACCTATGTTCAAACTTGTTTCAGCACACGGTATGGTTTGCCTTCACTAGGACAAATCGATGGAGTAGTCATAAGTGTTTCGACATAGAGTACAGTTTGCTTTTACATATAATCTAGGACAAATGGATGCAGCAGTCATGAGTGATTAAGCTCGGGACACTGTTTGCCTTCGCTCGTAAGTTACGACATTCGCGCGGAAAGTTTATAAGCCTTCCAGTAGAAAGTGCTTCTCGATTTCGTTTGTTCAGCAGGTTAACTCGGCTGCACTCCAGTGTACGTCTTGTTTCCACGTAAAGTCTACAACCGTGATAGCAACGAATGGGTAGAACATGCCTATCAAAATGCCGAATACAACGGAAAAAATTCTCATATTGCAATATATTCACTGGTATGTCGCGTTTGCAGCCCTATAAAAAAGCTTGGATCGCACGGTCCAACGGCGATTTAATCGCTGAAACTAAAGTCATGTTTTGCTGGTTAATTGCTTTTAAAATTCAACAAAAACATGTCCCACCATGTCGACGACATCAGTCTTTATTACGTTCGACCAGCAATTCTCCGAAATAACACGAAATGCAACTTTTCGCTGCTTTCCCGTTGACCGTTATGCCATCAAACTATCGCACATTCTCTGCTTGCGCATTTCGAAACTTAAAATAAAACATTTCCAACAACAGAATTTAATTCGTAGTGCTAGTTCCTGAATTTGCACGCCCAAGGTTTCCCCAACCTTATGCTACCGTGAATCGGAAGTCGCAAGCAGAAAACGGTGAATCTGCAAACAAACCTTGTTTATTGATTTACTCACTGTTCACAACAGACTCCAACGTAACAATTGGGGGGTGCTAGGGAGCTGGACGTGAGAGCACCTTGAGTGCAACCGCTCAACAGCCGCCAGAGTGGAAGAGTGTGTCGATGGGAAATTCCAGTCGACCTTCAGAATTCAAACAAACGTTAGACTTGCTAAGCGGCGCTTCTAACGGCAATAGCTCAACATTGTTATTCTAGTGAATTTAACCTACAGCATTAGAGGTGGTGCGGATTTATTATACAGCTACGAACAAAACTGCGATACTTATGCCAGCACACTAACTTTAATGCTAGTGGTTTGTAGTAAATTTACGTTGACAAGGTAATGCGAACCGGCGCAGTGGTACTGGCAAGGCAACTCTCACGTAGCGAGGAGTTCAGAATTTTGGGGAAGTCGAAGGTGATCTCACTAGAAACTATTTCACGAGATGAAACACGTCAAATTT
Source organism: Paragonimus westermani (assembly GCA_008508345.1). Taxonomy (NCBI): domain Eukaryota; kingdom Metazoa; phylum Platyhelminthes; class Trematoda; order Plagiorchiida; family Troglotrematidae; genus Paragonimus; species Paragonimus westermani. The sequence continues at coordinate 55,136 of QNGE01003922.1, read as the reverse complement.
ATAATCATTCCAGTAACTCAAAAAGTGTTTTGCGTTGCATATTACAAGGGTGTTCACGGTCTATCGACCACACGCAGAGTACCACACAAGTCAGTTCACGCTCTCTCTGAATCATCGATGAAAGGCGTGAACAAGGAAATCAAACGGTAATGCGTAAGACACTGTGGATATTACGTTGCCCCATTATGATCAGCACACAGTAAAACAATGGCACTCTCTGTGCCCATTCTCTCATGAAATCCTTACATTTGAGTTATCCCCCCATATTTAATAAGGGGCAATTGTAAAATACTGTTTAACACCTCGCATGCTCATGCACACCTCCCGGTATCAATTTTCATGAATAGGAAATGAAAAGAATTCCACTGCGACGCGCTGACACGACGTGCGGCTCTCACAGATAACACTGATGAGACAACACTGCACTTTCACTGTCTCATCGGAGATCAGACGTTTGGCAGGCCTTTGAAATTCTATCGATGTCAACGCGTGAACATTTCTATTGGACGGCGCACATTAAAGTAGTTGTACCCAGTGCAGCATTGCAACCTCTGACCATCATGCGTGAACACATCACACGAGGAAGTGTTGAACGAATGCTTTATATAGAGAAAAAGGCACCGTTGATTTTTCTCGACGTTCCGTCATTTTCATCATATAAGGCGTTCAACGAGGCCTCCTAGTTGCAAAATGACACTGATTGGATATTGTGACGTTCTGATGGTTAAAATCCTCAGGTCTGTCATTCCAGTAGTCCTCCATAGATCCACACGTTTTCTCAAACCTCTTGCAGCTACACGGAGTTACCACTGATCCGTTTGCAGTAGGCTGTGCAAAACAGTTCCGTAGGTTCTTTAATGAAATGTTTGCATGATGTGCGCTCGTTAAATCAGTTCACTACGTTGAGTGTTTTCCGATCATTATTTGCCCCACAGAAATTTGGTGACCACGTTTCTTATCTTCACTTACTCCCCTCCCGTCTTTTTACCTTCGCAACATTCTTGATAGAGACCGCCTGCCTTTTTTAGAGTAGGTCCCCTTTCACGCAAGAAGTTTTGAAAACTCAATAAAACGAGAGCTGTATCATGCTTGAATAAAATGGTACAAATCTGTCTGATATAAAGTTTGTCGAGCGCGGATTGCCTAGTAAGGTCGTCAGTCCACGCGAAGTTCAACGTCCTGAGCGTATTGCAGAGTTCACTGCTACACTTAAGGGTGGGCGGCATGAGACTGACTTGTTATGGTGTTTATTCAGCGTTGGTTTTTCTGATAACCAATGGATGGCCCAGAAATGTGCAAATTTACCAGGTAAGTGACTTACGCCCAGGATTACGGCTAAGGCCCTTTGTTGGTTGTAACTGACCCACCACCCACTGTTGAATCCGAATAAGCCGGGTAATGTGTGAATTCCAATCAACTGTGCGGTGAAGTAGAAGGACGCCTCTTTGAACAAGGTCTTGTTGCAAGATCCAGTGGAGACAAACAATCTAATGGATGTTTTGTTGCGCTTCCACAAGTGCCTAGCAATCTTGCCCTTCAGCGCAAAAGAAATGCTTTTGCAGTTGATAATTTCTGAAGAAGACAGGTGAGCACTGAGCTTCGTTTGGTGGGGCGATGAGTCAACGTCTGGTCTGCCAGACACGCATGAGATGATGGTCCTTCCTTCCGGATCTACTCATTCTCCACTCTGCTCATCATGTGCGCCAAGGAAGACTGCGATCGATAATGGGCACCGATTTGACAAGCTGGCTAATCAAATTGTAGGCGGGCTTTTTACGTTCAAGGCGGCATGGTATCAGTGGATATATTTGAGGATGCCAGAAGTATAGCATCTGTTCTGCGTAAAACGCTTCTATTAGGTGGATTCAAAATAGTGAATTAGACGTTTAACATGGCCGGAGCGCTGACAGATGTACCACCGAACGACAGGAAAATCGTACCATTGCTTGCGTAGGAGGTCCCAGTGCAATCATGATTTATATGGCTATTCGAAGTCCCTAATTCCGAGTATCACATATTGGCGTCGCTTGACTGAACTACTTGCAACTGAGAAATCAAATCTTCATGCTGGCGTGACTGAAGTCGAGGAATGGGTCGAAAGGTGCGAACTGTGGTGCAGCATTCGTCGTGATGTGAAAAAGGATAACCACTCAGTTTCTTTGTTACCGCTGCGGGTCATGAACTGTATCCACTGCTAAAGAATCTGACATACACGAACGCCCCAGCTTCGTTACCATTCCACGAACTAAAGAAACCGCACGTGCTCCCAGTCAATTTCCAGGCCACAGAACGGGCAAAGTTCAATTCATTAGTGCGTCCAACTGGCACGAGTTTCCGTGAGTTCATTCTAAAATTTCAAAAACAATTTGTTCGTTGCAACTTCGGTGACAGGCTGGAGGAGCATCCAGGTGACCGATTGATTGCTGGAGTCACTGACACTGATCTTCAGCGTAGATTGCTGGTCAAACAAGATGTGACTTTTCAAGAGGCCCGTGACATCTGCAAGCAGAAGGATGACGCCAATGGCGCTACAGCTGATTCGAACGTAATATTGCTTTGGAAGACCAAAGCGCATACTGACACCCGAAGTCAACCGGTGAACAGGTGTTTTCATGCACTCATCATGAATCCCGGTCCAAAGAAAGTTAACAAATGCTACTCGTGTGGTTATTTACACTTACGATCACGTTGCTGATTTCGTAATGTTATATGCCATTTGTGCGGTAAATCTGATCATATTAAGAAGGTAGCTGGAAGTCAGAGATGCCACCTGAGTCAAGTTAGGGAGACAAATGCTATGGAGCTACCCACCACTGTTCATTCATTGCAAATGAAATCGAAGGCTGAGCAATTTATTCATGGATGCCTCAAGTTCAAATAGGGATGTAAGTATGAATTCATTGTGGACACAGGAAGTAGCAAATCCATTATTCTCAAATCGTCACTAGATCGCATGGCCGCTGATACTCAACTGAGACCAACAACGATAGAAATACACGGAGCTACTGGTAATCCATCAGTTTTGCTAGATGAGACCGATGTAGTGGCTGTTGGTAATGGTAGTGAGCCGATTTCATTGCGTTTCCAGTTGTCGGAGGGACGCCCAGCCAACCTGGAATTAAAAGCCTTGAAACAGCTCAAATGTGCTCTTTCACTAAATGCCAATTACACAAATAGTCCGAGTGGGGAGTACCGAGCCCAGTTAAGCAACGTGACTATTTAGTGCTCAAAACGTTCGGGAGGAGCGAAAATAGAGCTGGCAAAACTAGAGGTGCATGGGGACCCGGTTTTTCCAAAGCGCCGAATGATACCATATGGAATGAGAGAACATGTGCATAATGCTCTCAACAGATTGAAGGAGGACGGCATGATCTCGCCGGTTAACTCATCAGCATGGGCCACACCAACCTTTTTGGTTATGAAAGAAGATGACAAATAACGTAGGGTATGCGGTGACTATAGATTAAGCTGAATCCAAAATTACAAGCGTGCAACGACAGCAGACGAGCCGGAAGATTTTATAAAAGCCCCCCATGGTGAAGAAAGTTTTCTAAGGTTGAGCTGACAAACTCCTACTTACAAATCCCGTTGGAATATCAATCTAAGTTGATCACCGCGGTTAATGCCCCTCGAAGATTATTCCAGCATAAAACTTCACGGTTTTGGATTGCACTTACCAGCTGGACTATTCTGGGCTGCGATTAATGAAGTAATTACCGATTTGCCAGGAGTACGACCTTACCAAGATGATATAATCATACACGCCGACAACGCAGAAAGGGATGACAAAACGTTAATTTCACTGTTGAAACGATTCAGGGATGAGAACCTTGCAAATAGCCCTCTAAATGGGTCATCCAAGTACGACAGTTGACGTCTCGCCGTTTCACCGTACATGAGAGAGAACAAAGGCCAGATCGTTATCGGTGTTGGAGTAGTTGCTTGCGTGATTGTTTGATGATCGTTGTGTTAATGGAACGTTGATGACCACGTTCCGCGCCCTATTTATCCCCTTCTCATTGGTTCGTTTCATTACGTTGGAATTGAGAACGACATAGTAGCGAACAAGACTTGTTTTCCGTGTTTGATCATCAGGCAAATTACAACACAATAAATATGAAAACAGTGACTAATGTGAGTAAGATAAACGGTCAATATAGGTTACGGACGACATGTTTGTTATCAGTTATGTGACCACTGTTCCAAATCATGGGCTTGATTGATTGTGGGCCAGGGGAGGTTAAGTGTCCGCACGAACTTCTTCTGAGCGCAGAGGTCAGGGTTACGCAATCGGATGCTGATGGCTTCGGCAACGGTCGACATTCGAAGTCTCACCACTTTTGATCGATCCCTTGGCACTCGGTATACAATCCGAAAAGCATCCTTCTTACTGACATAATGATTGGAGCGGGTCAAGTGAGCAACAATCGCGCTTGAAACCGTCTTCGTCACACCACTGTTCAACCACGCAGGATGGTGTTCACGCACTCTGTCCGACAATCGCCTTGTAGTACGACCAATATATGATGCTCGACACGAGCAAACAAATGAGTACACACAATAATTGGTTGTAAAACATAGAAGTTTGTATTTGAGTTGTGACATGATAATGGGTGTTGAACGGAAACTGATGCACAATTGAGCGGCAAGGTAGGTTGTTTCGACTGACTTTCTCAGCTTTCTGGAGATAACTTCGGCCATAGGACCTCCCTTGGAAGGATGACTAATAAACGCGAGTTTCTTATTCACAGAGGATGCCTTAAGTTTCAACTCGACCGCCTGCATTGCCTTCTTAATGAAACCCGTTGGGTAGCTATTCTTGTAGAAAGTCTAGATCAGCTTGTAAAGTGTCAGAGGTGCAGATCTTTAACGGTCTACCCGTCAGGCATCTTATGAGGTTTCGCTTTTGATTTAGCGTAACAAAACTGTCGAAGAGTATGTACTGGCCACTCCAAGTCTGTTTTCTGTACACAGTTCGTCGAAATGAACCATCTTCCCTTCTTACTATACCAACATCCAAGAAGTTTATTTCACCATTGTTCTCTGACTCCTTGGTGAATTTAATGCTGCTATGAGCGGAGTTAAAAGCTGCCATAACTCTGTCCATGTTAGCATTCTCGTTGATGACGCAAAAATATCATCAACATAGCGTTTGTAAAGTGCAAATTGGTCGATGACCGCATCCAATTGGTTAGTCTCTAGTTTACTCATGAAAACGTCAGCTAACAGGGGACCTAGAGGCGAGCCCATTGCCACTCCATCTCTCTGTCGGTAGATCGCATTTTTGAACAAAAACTGAACGTTACTTGTACAGAGCACCAGCAGTTCTCTTAGTTCATCTTTTGGGATGCCCACGTGTTTATTGTCACGCTCGATGTAATCGCATAAGTAGTCAATTGTCTCTTTTAGAGGCACGTTCGCAAATAGCGAGGCAACATCGAGTGAGAACATTCTTTGGGTGTTCAAGTTCAGGTCTTGGATTGCGTCAATGAAGTGAAACGTATCCCGGAGACTGTGTTTTGCCAGCTCCAACCTGATGGGCTCGAGCAGACCGACAAGTCTTGTTCGCTACTCTGTCGTTCTCATGATCTCAATGGGTATTTTCGACCGAATTAAACAATCCAAGTACCCCATACGTTGGAATTCTTCACACTGATTACGAGCCCCTTACAGTCTGACACTACCACTCAAGTTACGCGCGTGACAAATCATTCCTGCCGTGAATGTTGATCCTGATATATTATTAAATCTTGATACCGCTTGCTTGTAGAAACTTGTTTCCACGTAGGTCTTCTTCGTTACTTTCCCCTGCCGGACCTTTGTTTATACTGAACCTGGTTTCATTTTCGCTCGGCCACTTCGCCATCACGTGACTGTTGCAGATGATCATGTTTACGCTAACCGTTAATCTCGCAACCTGTAAATTTGGTGGATTCAACATCGAGGTTTGTTGTTGTCTTCCACTATTTAATTTACCATATTGTTTTTGAACATTCGCACTCTACTAATAAGAAACTCGCCAATACGACCGTCTTCTCTTTTGGATCCAAGTCGGTTACTCGACGGGTTCAGAATTTATAGACGCTCGTTGTTTACATACGCGACTATGCTAGATCCAGCATATCGATAGACGTTGCGAGATGACTAAGCGTTGACCGAGCAACCACCAGCCATCCGGAATTAACAACCGGTGCGAAGCTTTGTTTGTCATCACATCCCAGACGAACTGCAATGAACTGCGATCAAGAGTGGGCTGTCTGCAGTACTATTCTTATTTTATCCCGAACTTTTCGACGAAAGCACAACTATTGTTTGCTGTTCACTCATCAGAAACATGGTCTTTCACCTAGATAGACGAAATTCTTCTGCGATACTTAATAAAATTTTTGACTGAAAGGCCGATGTTATCCACATTTTTTGTCTGAAGTTACGACGTTCTTCACAGTTGCGTCCAATGTTGGCACTGATACTGTATTGGAATATGAGGGATATCCGATTATTAGCATATCACGTTTGTTGAGAAAATCGTGTGTATTCACAGAGGCAGCAGGAGTGGTTAGCAGTCTAGTCGGCCGTCAGAAAACTGCAGAAATATTTGTTTGTTATTAGACTCAGAACTGTTACTGATCACCAAGCTCTACAGTGTTTATTTGGACCCCACAAATCAATTGTCAAATCACCGACGGCGAAGATACAACGCTGGCGTTTGGTTCTAGCAGCATACGAGTATGAAAACCGTTTACCATTCTGGTGAACAGATTCTTCCAGCAGAGTTTTTATCACAGCGTTCCAACTCTTCAGCTCTTCAAACTAGTTTCCGTGCTTTGCTAATTACTCTGGTAAGCGAGATGGTCTGATCAAGACAACTGGAGACTATTATAGCACGATAGTTGCCGAGATGACCAAGGTTTGGTCATCAGATATTAAGAGGAAACACCCAGGGCTATTCCAGAGCCGAGAGGAGTTGTCAGTACAACCTGATGGTGTGCTGCGTCGGATGGATCAGATGGTCTTTCCATTACGACTACGAAAGGCCTGCAGTAAGGTCATCTGGACGTAGATAGAGTGAAATCGCTGACTGGACAGATGTGTTGGCAGTCAGAGATAAACTGGGATATCAAAAGCATTGCAATGAACTGCTAATCCTGCCTCCACAAAATAAAGACAAGGCCGAAGAATTGAACACCTTGGCCAGGCAGCTACCTACCACTGCATGCGCACTAATCCGGATCACTTCTGGGTAAACGTTCCATTATGATGTTGACTGGTTTGTAATCACGGTGACCAGATTTATTTATTACAACCTCACCTGTCACGTCACTTGCCATGCAGGCATTTCATAAGTGTTTCAGTAATGAAGGGGTTCCTCAGGCCTTGGTGGCGGACAAAGAATCACAGTTTTGTTTCAGTGAAATGAAACAGTGGTCTGACGTCATCGGGTGTCGTTAGTTGCGAACAGCGTTTCGACATCCCTGTTCAAACGGGGCCACAGAAAATTCGGTGAAGACGCTCAGAAGTGCCTCAATTTCCATTAATTCCAAAAACATTTGCTGCACTGGATGTGGTTCTCGACAACTTTCTGCTTTGGTACAGGAACACAGCTCATTGCACAACGAAGGAGAGCCCGAGGGTTTCATTTAAACCGAGGCGACTGACAACAACACTTCAGTGTGTAGGTTCAACAGATGTGACATATTTTCGTGAAGACCATTCGCAACCTGCTGAAGAATTGAACAGTAGCCAGCTGGTGGCATAATCACAGAAATTACCGACCAGCTGGATGCTGTGACTCTTCGGAGACACTGACCAAATTCACTCCAGAATTACGGAACAACTACCAGTGAGGGAAGCACAGTACCCTGCGTTGCAAGAGTTCGATGCCCGGAGAAGGTCAGAACGACTGGCGAATATGAATGCAGAGGCTTCTTGAAGGGAGATAGTTGTGGTGAAAATCTGCTGGATTAACCGTTTATCCCAACTCCGGCACAACAGAAGATCTGACAAACGGCCAATCCAAATATCGCGTTAAAGATACTGCATGAGGATTAGATGAACGGTCTCATTGTTGTGCCTTCCGTTATTCCGCAGTTTTTTGTTCTGTATTGCACCAATTTACCCACAGTTAGTGACTTTGCATGCCCAATACGATCAGCCATTGACGGACCGTGATTTCTTTAGTACTGTTGTACATCTTCGGGCTCGGCTTCGCATCTCCTGAAAAAAAAACAGCTCACTGCTGCCAGCACCAGGTCTTCTCCCTATCACTGGCGTGGGATGTTTCCATTCGGTTACGGTCTCTAGGGCTATTCGAAGTCCCCATTTCAGAGTATCACAGCGCTTTATTCTAACGGCACGTGTCAGAACACTGTTTTTCACGTGTCTCTACCGAAGATGCCATACATTTGCAGCATCCTATTAGCCTGCGTCACATCGGCGTGCGACCCGTTAACGTTCACCACTCCACTGGTTGTTAGCGGCCGAAAGTCATTTCAGTACCCAAGTGGCGCGAATATCGGATGGAAGTACACAGTTAGGCAAAAAGTATTAGCACAGTGGGAAAGGTGGTAAGGAGGCTTAGCGGCGACAGACTCAATTGTGGTACTACGTTGTGTCCGACTCCACGATAAGACTTCAACGCGCTGGGAGTTACCTGCTTTTTGACGCTTCCAAGAGGGGTTAACGGGCTGTCAGCTTCCTCCAAAACATCCTAAAAATGGCAGTATCTTTTGCAACTTTCTGATGGGAAACTACTCAGCTGCATTCCTGAAGTCCTTGTCCATCCCGAGGTTAGGATTTACAGACGTGATGTTGACCACCAAATTTACGAGTTCCCTGACGAATGATCCCAAGGTAACCTTTGACAACAGCACACTTTGGACACACTCGGTCGTGATGTTGGAAAAGCCGATAAACATCTTTTCGTCGTCAGTTGTAGCCAGCCGCGCACAGTAAATTCGCGACGATACTCAGGGCTTTAGACGGTGACACAGTCCGTCCGAGTTCAACCCGACGGACATAACTGTGAGGAACCTGCGATATTCGTTCTTAAGAAATATGCACTTGGCTGAACGGTCCGAGCTTTCCCTGGGGACTTGAGGATTCGTGGATACCCGCCATGTTGCCAAGTCAACATCAAGCTTGGGACCTTGAATTAGGGAAAGTGCTGGTAGTAGTCAGCCCTAGTAACGCACATTGGTACACGGCACAAAGAATACCCATCCTCCGAAAGTGGACAAAGGTTGGACGAGACGTGAAGCTTGATGGTCTTCTTCTGCTGGTTGGAGGCACTCGACCTGTAGGCGTGTGGCTCTAGGTCATAAGAAGTACAGTGATGAAGGTTACCGGTTTTCAATCCCACGTGGCGTGCCTGAGAACAAGTAGCAACACGATCAGGAGAGATACAATATTCTTACTTCTTCAAGGATCCTCCTTAGAGAATTGGAGGATGCCGAAATAGGCAGCGGCCAAAGTTTAGTGGCAAGGGAACCAGGTCACGATGCACAATCAACCCACAGCCATCTGGGTTTGGGGACCGATGCCGGCCTCGGGGGCTGGTGTCAAATCAGCCGCTCGCGTTGAGTGTTTGACGATTGTTCTGTGCCTTAGAGAAAGGCGGTGGCCACGTTTCCTCTTTCCATCTTCCCGTGAACACATCTTCCTGCATTCGCAATCTTCCTGGTAGAGTTTGCGAGCCTTCTTTGCACTCAATCCTGTCTCTTGACCGGAAGCATATCTGTATTATTCGAGGTGAAAACGGCTTTCAAGCTAATGAAGTTGTAACTTATTGGCGTGTTCTAGGTCTCAAGATCGTTGTATTCTGCTGCCGGAAGTGTTTTTGTTTTATTCTTCCGAATGTTCAAGGAAGGTGTGTTCGGTAGTTCACGATCAATGGAAAATGAACGAAAAGGTGCATTCCACGTAAAGTTGGAGAATTAATAGCAGAATATGGTCAATTTCTTCATCATATAGGTGGATGAACATATTTTTCTTCAAATTTGGAATAAATTGAGCAGGAAAACGTTATTATATTTCCGATGACAGAACCTTTGTTGTATCCTAAGGACTGAGGTTTTTGTGTGCTTTCAAACGGAAGATGCGGAATCAAATGGTTTTAATCTAGCATCTTGTGTGGAGAATGGACAGGTCACCAGTGTTTTCCTACCTATACTTAACAGACATAGCCGTTCGGTTTTACCAGGTTTGTAAACTTTCCATTCAAGCATGACGTACGCTGGAACGTTGACAAAGTAACGTTCTGAACAAAGAACATCGAGAAGGGCCTCTTGCTAAAAAGCTAACCACAGTTCCATGCAACTGAGGGCAAACCATATCCTATGCTGAGTCACTTATGACTATTCTTTCTACTTGTCCCACACCACGAAAAAAAGCAAGCAGCACCGCAGGCTTAACACAAGTAAACGAGTTAAGTCACTGTTAACGAACAGGTGGGGAAATCGACGCGAGTTATCTATTTGGAGTCCACGGAAAATGGCACATAATACCTCCGTCTTTCTTCAGCACAAAATATTGCTGTTGGTTTGCATGCGTTCTTGGTGTCGTTCTGGATGACTCTACATCTCGTTCATCAAATCCCATATCTTCAGAATAACCGTGTGTGTGTACGTGAATGAATCCACTTCAAACGTACCAAGTGGAGAATCGCTTCAGGTGATGCTCAATCGCGCTCTATCTGGCTCGTATGCAAACGGGACATTGTTCGTGGACCCACCTAAATCAACGTACATTATGGACGGTGTGCAGAACCTGGTTTTTTAGTCACTGGAGGACTGTAAACAACGGCTAAGATAAAGAGGACCGGCAAAACTAAGATTTCAAAACGTTCATTTACCAAGCGGTTAAAGTTGAAGCGGCCTGCCACAGAATGGACAGTTGATTGTCCACCATTCGAATAAAATCAGGGTGAACAATCAGTTCAGAGGCACCACAATTGTAGCTGTCCTAATGCACCGGCTCACCACGATGTCCACATGGCAGTCCTGTTTGAGGGTTTCCACCCATCCTTCTTGCTCACTGTTTGTGGATGCGTCAATGGGGAAGTCTTGGAAAGGTAAACCAGTCTTTAAACGTTTTGCTGTTCTGATGGCGAGGGCACTGATGATATTAGAGGAAGTTACTGCCGTGCGACGTCTGCAGTCATGGAGTTTTGCAGGTGAAAATGGAGGCTTCATGGTCACGGTTGAAGCAGGCCGCAGCCGTAAGTTCACCAATCTTCAAATTGGCACGCTGTGCTTCGCGAGCCTCCAATGGTGGATGGGGATGTGACCTTCGTAAACGGAAGTAAACACCACAGAATGCCTTACTGCAGGGGTGGAACTGTTTTTGGAACATTGAGAGAATGCATGCACGGAAGCCACAAGACACGTATTTTCAATTTCCAAGATGATTACCACGGAATTGCTTGCTTCGCACGCAGATACTGTTCTGAGGTGGAATCACGGGGTTTGTCCGTCGAGAAGTTTTCGGACAAGATGGATTGTGAACGTGGTCATTCGATGAAGAATGATTTTAGCTTACAAGTCAACATCAACAACTCCACCGCGGCCACATCCGTAGGCCGTTTGACTTTTAAACTCCCGCATCAGCCGTTAGCTGCGGATTCATATCTTTTGAATGGCAATGGACGGGAGTCTCTTGAATGCGTTCTCATTTTTAACTGTCAACTGGCATTCTTCAGCCTATTAGTCATGTGATTACCGAAGTGGACAAAGTTGCCTTCCGCATTAATGGCCTACATGGGGTTGATATGAAGTCAGTGACAAAATAACTAATTCATAACATTCCTGCCGGTTCGGCCGATGATATACAAGTCACGCTTCAACATACGGTACACGGTGTAAGGGTGCCATATACTTTTGCTCGTTGTATCTCTTGGCCACTCGTTTGAAGAGATAATGACTGAGAAAGGAATTTGTTTTATATACGAATATGACAAGCGAATTTCATCTACTCACATGTTTTTGAACGGCGTCACGTACATGGAGGTAACACAATATGATGTCTCGGCCGAACACCGCATTGGCCCCCCTTATTCGCGCAACCATTTTATCCACCACAAAGCTCATCACCCACCATTTCACGGAAACTTTTGAACAGCCTACATATTGATGCGTACTTTTCACTACGAATGTACCCATGCGTTACGGGTCAGCCGTGTTTCGTGCCATCCTTAACTAGGACCCGATATAATTTCCACCTTCAAAAGTGTGACGAAAGGTTTAGTGACATACGCGCGCTTGTTTTCCCGGTGGGTGGCGACCATATTCACACCATGCGGGAAACGTCTGAGCAGCTTAATTTGTATTCTTTGTGCAAAGCTTATATGCGTGTATTCGTAGCTTTCATTCTGTATAGTGCGCACGAAACCCGTCTCACTAAATGTCAACACCACACCCTCGGGGTTATCTAAGGTTCACTCATACTTCTAACACAACAAACTCACTTTTCGCTACAAGCTTTAACCTGTGTCGGATGTTTCCAATGTCAGCGGTTGTGATAAACGTCCCGTGAACATGTGCTACATACTGCTTAATGAAGTCAGCTGGTGTATTAGACTGGAGCAAGCTCCTGGAGTCTTTCACGTCACTGAGAAGGAGTCCGCGACTTATAGTATGACATTCAAGTACCAGACGATTAGAGAGATGGTTGTGCTCCAACTCGGAATAGATCACAACCAGACAGACACTTCTTAGGACCGCAAGAAAGCGCGATCTGCAACATGTATCGTGAGAATTGAATTGCTAAAATTAACGAGAATTATCCTGCTGGACACATCGCACACCTTTGCTTACACTCATGCCTTTTATAGTTTGTACAGAAGTTATGAATCTGGACAGTTTTTGGAGAAACATGTCGCTTTGCCATATAGTACTTCAGAAACGTTCTCGACCTACGGCTTACCCCGCGAACTCAGATAACACTGACACCCTTCATGTAACTCCAAAAGCACTCCTGGAACTGCGGGAAGTTACAAAATTTACGCTTTTCAAACATCGCTTCGGGAGTCACAATATAATCTGTGCTATAAAAACTAGCCGATGGCCCCAGTAACTGATGGGAAAAATAATGTGTTCATCATCGTATGTACCGTATATATTATCTTATTTATATTATTTCTGCATCCAGGTATTAACACACAGCCGCTGCCACACACTAGCCACCACGATAAAAGTAGTCACACCGAATTTCCAAAATAACGCAAGACAGAATCATCTTCAATTATCGGCCAGTTGAAACAAACAGACTTGATTGGATAACGCTGACTTAGGCGATTTTGAGTTCTGCATTAGGTACCGAGGTGATGAGGCGGAATATGACGTGAAAAAACGTTTTGTCGATGTAACTGAAAACTTCACGTCTCAAAAATTGCCTTCAAGCCTCCTTGCAGAGACTAGGACTGCAGCGCACGAAGTAGATACAAGTTCACATTCGACGGATCGTGGGCTGGGATGTATGGATGTATAGATCACGCTTATCTGAGCGTGTTTCTCACAAGTGGGTTGAGAAATATACCATTATTATCATTATTATTATTGAGGACACTCAAGCAGAAGCACTCGGAACAACAACCACAATGCACGTTCGTCACAACAACACGACCACGGGATACAGCGAACGGCGTGTACCGGCCGTTTGTCACTACAAGCACATCCTACATCAAAGGGGTACACGGAATGAGAATGTTCGGGTAGAAAGCAGGTATACAATAGGTGTTTGGGGAATATCTTCAGTAAAGGGCGGTCGGTCCACTCATTTGTGGCATTTCCGTATCCTTCCTCTGTACCGATCTCTGGAATAGGGGCGAGAGAAGAAAATAAGATAACAAGATCAAAAGTGTGGTGTGTTTTGGCCACTACAACATAACCATTAAATCACGTACACGATAAATCACTCCCCCACGAACGTTATTCTGAAGGTATTGTCAAAACTTGGCATCGCCACTCCTGGAAACTTGTTCTCGCGTGGTTTCTTCTTCCCTTCTTCCCACTGCCGGATCTGGTTTCATTTGTGCTTGATCATTCTGTCATTACGTGACTGTTGCATTTGGTCGTATCCACGTGAACCGTTAATCTCGGAACTTGCACATTTGTTGGATTCAATATCGAGGTTTGTTGTTATTTTCTTCTGTATAGCTCATAGAAGTCTTCTTGTACGTTAGTATCTTATTAATGAGAAATTGGCTGATACGGCCGTCTACCTTTTGGATTCGAACCGATTGCTCAGCGGGTTTATAATTTATGGACTCTCACTGCATTACAGACACCACTGTTCTAAGCTCAGTCTACCGACAGACGTTGCAAGCAGATTAGGCGTTGCTCAGGTCAACACTAGATGTTCAAGGTTAACATGCTGTTTGAATTTTGTTGGCATTTCACGTGCATATGTGGTGCAGTGCGACTAAAACTTGCTTTCAGTTCATTCGCTGATCGATGGCTGATCTTCAACCCACGAGCTGATTTCCTGTGTCAAGACCCCTTATAACGTTATACAAGACCACTTGTACAATCATTTTACCTAATAACTGCTTCTTTCACAAATGTCCTTTTTATACACCATGCGTGATCACGTGGGATATAAAAAAGGCTTAATGCTTCGTACGCTAAACTTCTACCCACTCAGGCATATCTTCGGTTTCAGCTCCTAAGTCGTCTACACTTTGTAACATTCATCGGCGGTACCAATCAACGATCCATTGTGACTTTTCGAGGTATTTTCTTGGAGGAGACTCATTTCAATGCTCGGTGAGTTATAAATCGCCTGTAAACACGTGGCAAGAAGGGTACGTTCCCGCTGGTGAATCGCTAGCAAATACGAGAAGCAGCAGAGGGTACGTAGCGACTACGACTGATGGTGAATTTGACAGTCGCATCCAGTTGTCCACCGTCGATGGTTGAAAGAAGAATGCCTCGCGATTTTCATCGGCAATGATAACCACCAGGACCACATCAACAGCGGATGAATGGATGACCGGCACCTTGGGCTTGACCGATTTCGCTTTATCAGCCGCGGCAGGGATAGTAACTGAGGCAAGTGCACCCATTACTCGGGTGATGGGAAGGATGTGCAGAAATGTAGGGTTGGAAGCGGTCGTCACTACAGGTTCAATCGTGGTACAAACGGAAAGCTGCTCTCACCCCAGAGTTCTCTATCTGCACATAGAATCGCTTGCTGCGTGTGGATATTATCACAAAGAGAAAGGTTGTCGGGGGGAATTAAAGCTTTTGAGTTTCTACAACAACGGTCTAGGGTTTATTGCCCAGACCCCTCTCTAATTTCAAAGTAACGCATTCCGACGTAATAACGGTTGAAGCAGTTTTTTCCTCGAACGAAGTGGAATAAGGCCAAAGATACTACTTCAGATGTACGCTTAGACAACACATCTTTCGTTCTCGTCAGTTACACACACGACCTGATAACTTAATGGATGAAAGATTGGGTGCATGCACGCAAAATAGTAAAGTTCCTCCAGTTAGTAGTTAAAGTTCAGTTCATGGGGCGTAAGCGAAACGTCTGAATATTCAAATTTTTCTCCCGGTATAGGGAGGGAAGATATAGGCAACGGAACGGAGTGGATGGGTGAGTACTGACCGGTAACAGGCGGATGAACGAGTGACACGAGTACCATGCGTCCACTGGTCGATCATCAGGTAAAGTGAACGGAGTATACTCAGTGAAGTTGCACTGGCTGTTCACAAGCAAATGTAAAGCAAGGGTAATGTGTGGTGCTATTACTTCTTTATATTCCATTCTGCTAATCTCGCTTAACTGCTGCGTCAGAACGTTATGTAAATTTCCGTTTGACTTGATAAAATATAGACACGCGTTTGAATAAAACTCCGCTAAGCGCATGTGTTAGGTCCCTCCTTAACGGTCTGTGAACGGCAGCAAGCCAAAACGTTCCGTTGTTGTGCCAAGTTTCTTCTTCAGCGCCTCATATCACTACTACGCTCGAGACACTACCAATAATTTCCCCGTGCCAGTGGAAACTTCGTAAACATATCTTATTCACGGTGAGTCCAGTCCCTGACTTCACTTGCTATTTTCAATCGGGGCTTACCGCAGTCCATTCGTTTTTTCCCACTACGAACGAGAATACAGTGGAATGGTATGGACAACAACAAGAATTCAATAGTGAAGAGATGGAACATTAAGAATCTTGTTAGTGATTGACCACAGAAAGATGGACTACGAAAGCAGTGTTAAACTCAGTACCGTCTACCTTTAGAACCACTTAACTGGCTTCTTAAGGTGTGTGGCTTGTGTCTCATAGAAGGATTGGTTACGTTTGTTTGTAGTCGAACGAACAGCACGGAACCCTTCGAGGGGTCTAGTATGTGGCCAGGTTCGAGCAAGTGTTTTTGTGGAAGTCATAGCCGCCCTACTTTTGCAATTACGGGTCATCCCGGGATTGGGTCCGAGATTCGCGCTTTAGGTGACTTCGCTGTGTAAACTAAATACTGCAATCCGCTCGAGTACGCAAATTCTTAAATCAGGTTAGATTTGATGGACGTTGAAGTTGACCTCTTCTGGGAGCTGGAGGTACCTGCCTTACTGAGCAGAACACCATGAGCTTATCTGGCGTATACGAAAAGTTCGTTTCTGGTTTGTTTTTGTTGTATCAGGAGCTCTTCATCATTTTTGAACAACAGAGATATGCACACTGGCTCACGAGTTGTGGTTGTAACGGTTGGCCAAAGTGTGGATAGTTTGAAAAGCCTTCCGACAAGATGTACTGGATTGGCGAACATAATAAATAACATTTTTACAAACGTAGTCCGTTCAACACTTTGCATTTTTGCTTTCCACCCTACCTTTGTTTAAGGGAATCTGTTAATTTGCCATTTCTTTCCGAACGTTCACATCAAAATATGATTCATTTCCCACTGGCTTAATCTGTTTTCTCTGTACATTCTAATTTCCAGGGTCGGCCGTGATACACACAATCAGCGTGTTAAAACTCCGTTTTCACCGTCATACCTGCTATTTGATAGTGAAAAGCGGACTAAACACTATTCTGTTGGATCGTTCCGGCAACTGGTGAAACCGACGAAATCAAAACCGTTGCTATACTTTGCTTTATCTTATCCTTGTACCAACTTGCATTTTCACGATATTCAGTTTTCTGTTCGTGCATGCTCTTGGGTATAGAAATTTCACATTACCAATTTTGTTGTGTGTTCATGGTGTCACTCATAACTCGGCCGTTCATGTGTGACGATGATTTAGAACCGTTTAAGTACTTTACAGTAACTGTGTCTTTGGGTATCTCACCACTCGTGTGGGTGGGCCCAAGTTTTTGGTTCATTTGCTTGATGACTAAAAGTTACACCCATCTTGTTTCGTCTGGCAAAGCAAACTTTAGTCGGTGGATGTTCTCTTTGCCTAGAATTATCACAACTGAGTTACGAAAGTTGTTATTGATCGAGTCTTTGTGGAACCTCCACGACATCCTCAAATGAGATGCAGTTAGGAGAGTCGGGAAAATCTGACAGCCCTCTGGTGAGTTAAAACTGATTGTGAAATGGCACGCAACGCTCCTCCACAAAGTAGAGCTGCTTTTGGGCGATTCTTACATGGATCTGACTCTTCGTAGTTGATTATGGATATCGAAGCCACCGGAGATGTATGCGGTGGTGTACACTGCATCATCTCAACAACTGGCGGAGGGTATAACCGATTAGGCAGCAGAGCGTTCTGAACGTTTGATTATCCAAATGAGTGCTCTAACACGGTTGCCACATCGTGTTTAAAACACTGAAGCGTCTAGCGAATGTGATACCTGTACAGCTGCATCATGTACAGGAGCACTGTGAGTTGATGTCCCAGACTTGCACCCCGAGTTCAGCAAAATCACATCAGGTAGTCCGCGCGCCGTCGACCCAGCAGATTTTTCAGGTGCGCAACACCGCGGAAGAAAGATGTCTTCCGGCGATGTTATCAGCATGTTCTATTACATGCACCGTGGAAAAAGTCACTTCCGTTAACTCCTTCAGGCCTATGGAGCGCAGCAACCGAGGTTTTGGAAGTCAATGTAGCCAGATTAGTTTGTCGTTGTATCCTCGTTTTATGGTGCAAACTCATTTGGCCCGCATCGTGGTCACCATACGGTGGGGTAACTATACAGGTCGTTCGGCCCACTATATCAAAAGTCATGCCGTGTTTGACACGGGGGACAATCTTCAATGATGCACGCGCACACAAAGCTGTGCTGTCGTCCTTAGTCTTTGTACTTAAACAGGGCCTGCGGCAACCACCGCAACCAACATAAATCGGTCCCTATGTTGACCACACAAGAGGCGTAAAGACTTTTACCGTTAGGCAAAAAGCAAATGTGGCGCGGTTTCGAATTACAGGATAAAACCGACGTTTATGGAGAAGATGCCGGGCGTATCGTTCTTCCAGATGCAGCGATTTCGTAAAATGGTGCAGTTGTTGTTCCACATTAATACACTTGGAGATTATTCATTGAGGCACGTGTGATTACAGCAACTATGCACATGTCGTTTCGTGCGGCAATTTCTCACATTTCCGTTCCACGCACAACACGCATGAAGACGACCGGTGTGCTGACCGGTGATCATGTAACTTCTCTGGAAATTCTCTTTGCACCCGCATTCATTGCTTGTCAGTTCTGTGCGCATGATTCTAAACAAATCTGCTATAGGAAGCCCGATATGACCCATTGCCATTTTCTTCAGTCGTGCAAATGTTCGCATGCAACGAACACTTGCTTTCTCTCAATGGATTAACCATTGTTTCGTTTTTTCAGGTTGCATCCCGATGAACAGGCGGCCAACCGAGCGAAGCCTGCCAGCAGTAACACAGACGCCCGCCCGTCCCGTGATAATCCAGTAAACAGCAAAGATAGGGTATTTCGGTTGATGGGGCATTTGTGTGGAACAAACATTATTTCTGTTTAGTGACTACGAATAATCTATGAACGGTGTTTTTCACTGCAACAAATACATCTCACTTGAGAATAGACGGTTGTCATTTAAATAGAAAGATTGCTTATCCCAGCTTGTTGATTTTGTTAAGGTTTGTTACGTTATTTTGAGATTGCTGAGGTTTGCTTGATGTTGTAAGGTGGCCGTACGCTTCGATCTCTTTCCCAAATGAGATGCATTACTTATCCTCGTTCTTACACCACCTACTTTGACAGTTTCCCTTCCCCTATTTAGTCCGAGCCCGGTAAACTTCCAAATACCGAAATTAGACATTTTTCTTCCATATGTTTTATTGAGTAACTTATGATTCCCGTCTTTTCTCGGTGCATGAACGGTCGCTTTGCTCTGACCAAACCAATGACCATTTGCTTGAGTGAGCTCAACCCGTTTTATCGTCCACCATTGTTGATTGGTGCCTGGTTGTCAATTTGTTGTGCGGGCACTTTCTTCCTCTGATTTCTGAGGATTTTCGCATTCGAGGTGAGAGACAATTTTCTTGTACATTGATTCAATTAGTACCGTATTGAATCCAGTTATTACGAGCGCCTTCTCGTTAACCGTTCCGAGGATAGATTATCTCTGTCGTTGAATATTGAGAGCCATTTACTGGATCAACAGATTACGCATAACTCGGTGTGAACTTGAATCGTTA
>QNGE01003922.1:0-29783 GCA_008508345.1 Paragonimus westermani | reverse complement strand
ATTTTCTTGTACATTGATTCAATTAGTACCGTATTAAATCCAGTTATTACGAGCGCCTTCTCGTTAACCGTTTCGAGGATAGATTCTCTGTCGTTGAATATTGAGAGGCATTTACTGGATCAACAGATTACGCGTAACTCGGTGTGAACTTGGATCGTTAGCGAACGATTTAATACTAGGTTTATTGCTCTCCAATGCGTTTGCTAATTAATAAGATGCTTATCTTTAGACCCTTTATCTTTTTATACATTCCTCACTGAAGTTTCGTGCACCCCTGAGACTCCAGATACACTACTAAACGTCATGGGTTATCACATGTTCCGCAGAAATCGTAGTGCAGGACGAAGTGGAGGATCTTTAATCTACCCGAGGGAGCAATATTCTGCAACCATACCCGATGAGCCATGTCTTGGCATGATAGATGACTCTTTGCGGCTGTTAGTGTCGACTGAGTCTTATGAAATACTCTTAGGATGTGTCTACAGACCACTTAAAGCCACTCAGGACGACATAGCAAAACTTATTAATAAACTGAACTATGTACAACCTTACCCTCATAGTACAAAATAATTGGCGGAGACTTCAACATACCTAATATCTCATGGACCTCTTTCACTGCCCCTGAAATTAAAGCTGAGTTCCTCGCATGTGTCCAACTAAACAGATGGCGCAAACATGTTTTAGCGCCGACTAGACAAGACCACACTTTAGACCTCATCTTCACCACAGGCATCTCTTCTACCACTGTATCCCTCTTGGAACAATCTCCAGGAAGTGATCATAACATAGTCAACTTTGTGTTCGACCTAAAAGCTGTTAAAGAGTCGACGGTCATGCACTACCGCCAAACTAAACTCGTAGACTGGAACGTGTTCACCACACTGCTGAGATCCCTGGAATGGAACACATTTTTCTTTACCTCCGATCCTAGTATTGCAACCGAGGTATTTAATGAACACTTCAGGTCTTGCATGAACATCTTAGCCCCGCAAAAATCAATACGCCGTCATGGGTACAGTAACGGGATAATTCTCACTCCAAAGGAGCAAGGTAAGCTCAGAAGTCTTAGATCACGGTACCGGAAAACACGTGACTTCCCTTTTATCATGCAAATGCACAAAATTCTCAATGCTATATTGAATATAGAACCAAAATGCCTCACGTGAGTGAAGAAAAACGTGCGCTTAACAACACAGATAAAAACTCGCAGTTGATGCAGTTGATGAGGTGCAGAAGTAATAGGAGAGACCCTGCCATCTCGGTAGTGACAATACAGAGCAAAACCACTGCATACGATCCTGTAGCAATCTGTGAGGCCTTTACTTCATAGTTTGCTGCTTCCTTCAACAATGAAGGACACATACTGCTCCCACCTCCTCCTGTAAGTACAAGTACGTTCCTAAGCCATATTCCTGTTGGTGCAGGGCTCATACGCTCTCAGTTAGCTATTATCAAACTTTATCACCTACCTGGTTTTGAAGGCATTCACCCGTTGCTCTAAAATACGAAGGGGAAGATATCCCTCTACTTCTCTTTAATATGTATACACTTTCTCTAACATCAGGTTCCTTCCCTCTTCAGTGGAAAAACTCTAAAATTAAACGCCGCTATAAAAGTGGCTCGCGACATGACGTCTGCAATTACCGTCCTGTTAACCACACTTTAATCTGTACTACGGTGTGGGAAAGGATAATAAAATGCCGCATGGTCGAATTATTATTGTCACAAAACCTCATAAACAACTCCCAGCATGGGTTTCTCAACAAGCGTTCTTGCATGTCATGCCAGCTAGAATTTCTTAACCATGTGACAGAATCTACTGACACCGGTGAGGCNGAATTTCTTAACCATGTGACAGAATCTACTGACACCGGTGAGGCGATTTTTATTATACTGTTGGACATTGCGAAGGCTTCCGATCGTGTGTCTCATAGGCGTATTCTGCTCAAAATAGCGTCATCTGGTATACATGATCCACTGCTTGGCTAGTTTTTATCATACCTGACAGGCGGTACACAAATAGTGAAAAAAGAGGCAATAGCTCAACGCACAGACCAGCCACTAGTGGTATGATGCGAGGAAGTGTTCTGGGACCGTTACTCCTTTTCATATATATAAACGATATATGTCAAGTTATTAAGCATGGCAGACTATTTCTACTCGCTGATGATATCAAATTAGTATACAGCTTTCCTCCTGGCAATCTACATCCATGTTTAGAGAATATACGGAAGGACCTCATGTCATTAGAGACTTGGTGTCAAACTTGGCTGATGAAATTTTCAGTCAGTAAATCCACTATAGTTGCGAATGGTTGTCACGTACCAGATGACTCTATAAAGCTGGATGGTCACAGTATATTAACCGCAAACTCATTACATGATCTGGGTTTACGCTATTCAAACTCATTCAACGTTGCAGAACATATCTTACCTATTTGCTGAGTCCAGACGGACGATAGACTACATTAAGCACTCATTCTTCCTACCTGCTGCACGATTACACCTTTATGAACTGTGTGCGACTCCATTTTGAGCACCGCACGCTCACATATGGCCACCCGCGCAAGTCTGATAGGCTTAATCTGGAAAACCTCCAAAGTATATTCAAAGAAAGCTTACTGGGTTATTCATCTTCTCTGAGCTACAGACAACGCTGTCAGACGCTTGCAATTGATCCTCCTTGGTTACGACGACTCAAGCGTAACCTTGCACTCATGTATAATCTGGTCTATAGCAACAAATTCGCCATCAGCTTCGCCACTCGCTTACGACACAGGTCGAAGTATAACCCCAGAAACAAGGACTTCACCTTAGCAGCTCTTGAATCCCGGAAAAACTGCGTTCAAATTTTTTCCCAGTAAAATATTCCTACATTCGGAACAAACTCCCGTATGCAGTTAGATCCAATGAGAATATACACTGGTTCAAATGAAACTTAGAAACTTTCCTAACAATGACGAACGTTATGCCCATTTTCAAGCCCTACTTGTTTGAGGACGATGTCTTTGAAAACGGACCTAATAACATCTCATGAAAAACCCTGTGTCGCGTGATGTTACGTCACGCACCCCTCGAACCGATCAAAACTACCGATTTCAGGATGAACGTTGTACTTTTAGACTAGCCAGCGAAGAGGAAAACATGTCTGTGGTCAATACGTATGAGTTTCAATATACACGCCCGTCAGTAACAACCCAATCGGCCTGGTACGCCCTTACCCCATACTTATTGATAGCTTGCGTGTCTGTGTTGTAAACCACCATGCAAACGCTGAGCATGCTAAAATTGTTTGGAAAACAAAAACACTCAACGTGTTCGTTTTATGACTGTACAATAACCTTGAATCGCAACTCTCCCTTTTTCTCCCCTGACAGACCACCAGGCAACCTCCCGTTATTGTCAAACATAGTTCTCATTCTACATATCGGCCGCACACAGATAATTGACATTTAATCCCGGCAGTAATGGTATATCAGGGAAAGCTTATAATCGATAACTTCTCGTGTCATTTGATAACAACTGTTCGCTTATGGTATAAATTTCATCAATTACCACAATGCTATTAACGTCACATAGAAGGTTATGCCAGAATATCGTATGTTCCATTGTTCATCATAGCTCACATAGTCAGTTTTACGTTGTCCCGTTTATCGCGTGATTCCGCTCTCCATTCTTGGTTTCACTGACATATCCCACGCGAGAGAGCATTCCACCCCGGCCGGACACTCAAAATTCCGCATTGGTTGGGCATACCGCAATCTCCTCAAAATTCTTTGGAACTTAAGCGGAGAATAACTTCCGGTCGTGAGTTCCATGCGTTCCCCGCAAAAGTATATGCTTCCACATAACACCCACATCATGAAAAAGTTTCTACACATTTTCCCTGGGCTACCTACATGGAATAATGACCAAATTCTTCGCCGGTTCGTACTTTTAATTCCCCAAGACCCCATTGTTTGGCACGACCTTGAGCATTAGGCTAGTGGTCACCTCGTGGAGTCCCAATTGATGTAACAAATTGTGATGTTTCGTGAATATATATATAACTTAGCGTGAGACCAGTAACTGGTATATCCGAATCGAGCAGAACACAACGAATGAACAACAGACAAACACTTGTATTAGAATTACGCGCAGTATCACAAGAGTACAACCTGAACCTCATAAATTAACGTGAAAGTATATGTTCATTGACAATAATCACATTCACCACACGTTGAATGGGACTGCGGGTTCTTGAAATCCTTTCTGGGTTTCATTTGCAGTCTTGAAGACCTACGGATGCCGCTTGTAATTTCTTGGTTCGAATTCGAATCTAGAGCAGAATCATCATTATCTGAAGTCACAACAGAATTTGGAACGAACTGACCTGTATCCTCAAAACCTATCTGATCCACGTGTCGATTATGTAAATAAATCATCAATAAATCATCAATATCTAGAATTCGGTATAAGCATTTACCAAGATTCTTTAGAAGTAAACCGCATGACGGTCTCAAGTAATTACCACGATAAAAGGTAACTTCAGAGGATTGAATACACATCAGGTTTGATCTCAAAGACCTTCCTTTCAAAAGTTTGGCGGGATTTTCATGTGTAGTTGAATGACATGCATTGCGATATTGTAGCAAGAAGTTGTCAACACCTTTTTCAAGGTCTCCGAATGTAGTACACTGAAGAGAGGCTATAGCACTCTTGAGTGTTTTAACAAAGTTTTCAGCCTGATCATTAGAGCAGGGATGTCGAGCAGGAGTAAACAAATGCTTGCATCCAATACCGTTGAGCCAAGTATTTAGAAGATTGGCAGTGAAATGTGTACCATTGTCAATCACCAACACAAGAGGGATATCTTCTCTGCTAAATATTCTTCTGAATGCGTACATAGTGAATTCTGCAGTGGGCGTTGTTGTGAATGCTACTTCCGGCCACTTCGAATGGGAATCGATCATCACTAGCGCACAATGCCCGTTAAGAAAGGGATCACAGTAGTCTGCATGAACCCGTTGCCAGGCCTCAGATGACATCGGCCATGGAGTCCATTTAGACGATGAACTGTGGAATTTGTGATGGCAAGATGAACAACTTTTAGCCAAACGACAAATATCAGCATCAATCTCTGGCCACCAGCACGTTAATCCGGCCAGAGATTTCATCTTTTCAACTCCAAGATGTCCAGAATGTAGATCGTCCAGAACAGCCCTACGAAGAGTTGGAGGAATAACAATTATGTCATTCAAGCACAATAATCCATCTGGAATGAGTGATAGTTCCTCCCGACGTACATAAAATGTAGGAAATTTTCGTCTGACTTGTGGGACCCAACCACGACGGAGCGCACTGAGAATGGGTGAAAAGTACTGTTGAGTATCGCGAATCAACTCTGTTCAGCTAACCGGCAGGGGCTGGATTAGGAGGCACTCATTACTACATGTTTGCTCAGATGTATATGGGATATGTGACAAGTAATCCACATGTTTGATTTGGTTGGCTGATTTGTGCACTATAGTATAGCCATATGCACTGAGTGCTATGCTACATCGTTGAACCATGGCTGCTGAAGAACGTGCCAATGACTTGTCAGGATTATAGATGAATTTCAGTGCCTCATGATCTGACGCACTTTTGAATGGTCTTCCAAACAGATACTTATGAAGCCGCTTTACCGCTCAGTATACCGCCATAGCTTCACAGTGTGTCTGAGCATAACCCCTTTCTGCTGGACTAAGTCGGCGTGATATATACACAACTGGTTTGTTGTTCTGTTCAGTCACAACTCCGATTCCAACTGGAGAAGCATCAGTAATTAACGCAGCCATAGTTTTGAAATAAAATGGATGAAGTATAGCATCATGTGACAGAAAGTTTAATAATGAACCTACACATTGTTCATGAGTTGGAGTCCACGTGAATTGCTTCTCATAAAGCAACTGGAATAAACATCCAGCAATATGAAAAAAAATTGGAATGAAACGGGAATAGTACTGCAAAGCACCTAACAAAGAACACAATTCGGATAGGTTTGTGGGTGAAGGTGCATTAACTGATGGGTCTAGACGTTTGGCATCAGGTTTGAATCCGTTACCGTCAACTAAGTAACCGACACACTCGAAACTGCTTACAGTAAAAGCGCATTTGTTTGAATTAACAGCAATGTTCCAGTCATAAAACTGTTGGAATGGTGTCAAAAGACGAGAATCATGAGTTAACTTATCTGGGGCATGTACGATGATATCATCCTGATAAACTTCAACACCATCCATACCTTTCACAATGTTATTAATTACCTGCTGAAAGATAGCAGGAGAGTTACCAAGTCCAAACGGCAAAAATCGGTATCGGAAAAGTCCATTTAATATGCATCCTTCAAGTCTATCTTGGAGAAAACTTTGGATCCTGATAGCTTCTTCCGAATGTCCTCAGGTTCTGCAGTAGTACATGTATGTTGCTTAAGGCATCGATTTACAGTAAGTCGATAATCTCCACATATTCATGGAGTTTTCCCATCAGACTTCAAGGGTGTCACAGTCGGCGTGGCTCAAGAGGATGAATCAATAGGCTCAACAACGCACTTCTCTACTAGCTCGTTGAGCACTTTAGTTATCGGTTCACGGAGTCCGTAAGGAATTATACTACGTTTAAGAAAAACCGGACAACCAGTTGCTTCTATTTTAACCGGAGGTATCTTCATGCCGCCCGTGGCCTTCGAACACTTGAGAATGAGGTCTTTCAAGCTTGTGGAATTATTCGGGGAAACCTGGATATGTAGCATTTTTAAAACCTTCAGCACCAAAATGGATGGGCCATGATGAGTAACAACAAAGTTGCAATCAAGTACCTTGGATTATACGTTAGGGACCACGGTAGTGACTGTACCCAAAACACGAATGGAGTGACCAGTTTTACCTCGTATGGTTATAAAACAAGGATGCAGTGTGTAATTTGGATGGAACTGTGACAGACGTCTTTGTGGTGTAATGGATTCTACACTGCCAGTGTCAATAATAAAATCATGTCTGGTACCAAGTGTTGTAAAAATGGTGTAAAACAGATGTCTTGAAGTAGATGAATCAACCGTCAAAGTAAAGGAATCCATCTTATCAAATGTAGCATCAAATTCATTTTGACCAGTTACTATAAATTGGCAATTTCTTTTCGACTTACAGACAATTTGTAAATGACCTCGTTTTCCACACTTGTGGCATATAGAGCTGCGATGAATGTATGTGTATCTGGAATGTTTCTTGCCACATGAAGCACAATTGCCGAATCTGCCGGTGAAATTTGTCGACCGTTGCGAATAATTTTGTGAAACTGGTCGAGAACCATATTTAGAAGCTGGATTGAATAGCCGCAGAGTACTGTGTTCCGCAAGTCGCTTTTTTACCGATCCAAACAAGACCGGGGTCTCACTAGAACTCCCACTATGGACTGTATTATTAACGTCTTCGTACTGCTCACAGATGACTTTGGTATTTTGATACGTAGGTTTAGGAAGTAGCAGTAGTTGTTTATGTAGATCCGGTGCATTACTACCGGCGATGAGTCGATCATGAAGTTGGACCTCTAACTGATCACCAAAACCACACTGTGCTGCCTGAGTTTAGATCTGGAGAATAAAGTCACGGACTGACTGAATCGGTTGGCGCTTCATGATATTGAATTTGGCTCGTTCGGCGACCTCGAACTTTACATGAGTGACATGACCGAGTAGTGTTTTCTTTATGCGCTCGTATGTGAGATCCATCAACGAATCTGGATAAGATAAATTATTCAGAAGACAATAGGCCTCTTTTCCTACTCTAGAAAGGAAGAAGGCTGATTTTGTCTCCTCATTTAGGCTGGATACGGTCGTACATCGTAGTTCAAATCGTTCAAAATAATCCTCAATATCACGAGGGGATGAATGAATGTCCAAAGTTTCGAGAAGCATAGGGTTCATTGTCATTGAATCCTGCCCGCGACGCCAATGTGATGTTTCGTGAATATATATATATAACTTAACGTGAGACCAGTAACTGGTATATCCGAATCGAGCAGAACGCAACGAATGAACAACAGTCAAACGCTTGTATTAGAATTACGCGCCGTATCACAAGAGTACAACCTGAATCTCACCAATTAACGTGAAAGTATATGTTCACTGACAATCATCACACAAATAGACTATTTCATCAAGTTCTGCAGATCAAAAGTACTATCGTCTCAGAAGTATGTAGCTCAAAGTTTTCTTCTTAAAATTGAAGTTTCCTTCCGAAGATTGTCTGTTTTGTTGCTCTATTCACATAGCTGACTCATTGTGAAATTTAAAAACTTGGTGTTCAAAAATGTGTGTGCCTAAAATTTTGTACGTTGAGCACGCTCTCCTGAGCGTGTTTCTCACAAAAGCGTCCAGAAATATGCCATTGTTACTATTAGTACCACTATTCAATAGTGAGGCAGGACCATGGATTTTGACACTAAAGTGGCCGCGAGAAATATACAAGCACTGGAGTGCACCATGGCACGAAATGATTATTGGTGCATGGAAGAACTGGGCATTGGCTTCCGTGGCAGCCGTGACGCTCTGCGACCAGTGTTGTACACAGATGAGTGCTCTTGTCCGTAATCCTGTTGAAACGCCCAACCCATGTATTGGTTACCTGAATAAACAATCACCACGCAATCCGCGATCTTGGCTCACAACGCCTAGTGCCCTGACCGGGATTGGAGGATGAAGATTTCGTGGCTGCAGCCGTTTGGTGATGGAGGCGTCCAGAATTTTCTGAAGGACTTCGAGGATGTGATGGAGACTGTCTGGGTTAAGGTCGACCGGATGAATCTGGCGACACCGCCGATCCCGCACAATGACAGGGTGAGGGCGATAGTGGATGATGAACAATGGGGTCCCTGCGGAGCTGTAATGGGTCGCAGCAAATAAGGCGCTGATCGCAGGTTTCGACAGCCCAGCCGATTGCCAGGAGTTAAGTCGGCTTCTTAATAGTGCCCGGCTCTGACCAGGAAGCGACGTTCCTGTTTGCACGGTGTCCCTGCGGTCAGCTTTTTTAAAAGCTCAGCTACATTTGGACTAGGACTCAGAATAACGCATGCTGACCGATCAGTTCCTGGGAGGATTGCCACCAACAGTCCAAGATCACCCTAGGGTTGCTCTCATCGCGCATCTGACGACGCTGAAACAGTTGTTTAATGTGTCTCGAAGGTTACTAACAGGAAACTCTTCGACAGTGAAAGAGTTTGCGGCAGACGAACCAAGTTCATTGAATCACTTTTGGAGCGCAGCATAGAGGTTGACTCCGGAATTGACGGCTTTGAAGGTGAAGAGGGAGGATAACCGTGGCGACATCTGTTACAAGTGCAGGAGACGTGGGCACTGGAGAAAATTTTGCTCACTGGGAAAAGAAAATTCACTTAACCAAACGTTTCACCGATTAATTTTGTCTGGAAGGGAGATGCGGTAATAAGGGCAGTTGGTAAGGCAGCAGTTCAAGCTGGTTTAGAAATCTATGGTAGTTCGGAGTACTGTTTGACTGACGCTGTGGTCACGATTTCAGTGACCGAACCGAGGCTAAGGAAACTTATTCAGCCGTGTGTTTTGGGCATTTGAACACCCGGTGGGTTCACTCCCAAAGTCGATGGCCACGCAGAATAAGGTGCCCGAATCCATGGTCAAGTAGTAAAGCAACCTTCCGTCAATTCCCCTGACTCATGTCAGACTATACTGGGAGCTGATTTCCCAGACCACGCTGGTTGATTTGAAGCATGATAAACCCGCGATGAAGTATGGGGTAGTTCCATTAGTGAGAAAGCGCACTGGGGAAGCCCAGTGGTAAATTTCTAATTTTTGCCGACTTTAAGCGATTCAACGAGACCACAGTCAATAAAGTCGTAATAGTCCGGCGGTGGCGGAGTTTACCAACAAGCTACTGGACGCCAGGGTACCTACAGTGTCGGACGTTCGGTCCGGATATTGGTAGGTTTCAATCAAGCAATCGGACGGAGAGAAAACAGCGTTCCCAGTGAGAGAAAAGCAATACCGCTTCAAACGGATGTCGTTCGGACTGTCAGGCACTGTTTTCACGTTCAGATGACTGACTTAGCAACACTGTTGTTTGCAGAGACGATATCTTAATTTACAGCTTGGATGAGACAAAACATACAGTACACGTTTCAGCCGTGTTTCAGATTGAACAAGCCGGCCTAAGGATCAGTGGTTCAAAGCCTCAACTTTCGAAGCATGTGGTAATACTACTTGGTCTCAGGGTCGATCAGGATGAGGTCCAGCCACTGCCCGATGAACTGCTGGCGATCCAGGCTATTCCGGTGCAAACATCAAAGAAGACATTGGAGCGGTTTCTCAGTCGCGTTGGGTTCTACAGCCGCCTCATCAAAAACTTCCACGACCTCTGCTTCCCATTGTACGGAATCCTGGAAGAAAGTTGTCAGTTTTAACACCCATCAAAAGCCAGTTAAGTGTTTGTCGAGTCTCAACAATCGTTGAGGGAAAGACAGCTGATACTGAAACTGCCAGTGACTGGACAGAGCTTCGTTGTTGCACGGGTGTGAGCGGCGTAGGATTTGGAGCGGTACTGGAGCAGGAAGACGGTGTTGTGGAATATCCCAGTGGGGTACTAGGTCCAGCTGAACGAAATTACTCAACGACAGAAAAGGGGTGTTTGGCGATCGCGTGAGCGTTTGAGAAAATGAAGGCCGTTCTCGCTTGGCCGACGTTTTCATGTGGAGATCAACCAGAAGCCGTTTGAGTGGATCAAGTCTGCAAAGTACATCCAAGGAAAGCTGGCTCGTTGTGGGTTAAGACTACATTAGTGTGATTTCGCAATTCGCTATGTAGCCAGAAAGTAGAGATGTGCGTCCGATTTGCTTTCTCTGACGCAACACCTAGATGAGGTCCACAAAGACGTGATTGGAGTTAACAGTGTTCAGCTGGAGAGAGATCCCGGGAAGTTACGAACAGCACGGGGGATGGATACGGCGGTGCGGGCGATGACTGACCAACTTCTGTTGGGAGGGCACCCGCCAGAAGCCGAAGGTGATCCATGATTGAAAGCCATTGGGATGCAATGGTCAGACTTGTGGCTAAATGGTACCGGAATTCTGACGCGCCAACTGCGGAAGGAAATAAACTTTTCAGTCACACTGGTGTAGTTGGGCGACAATTTTGTAGGAATGTCATCAGCTGGCTCATACGGGTTGTCGTCAAACCTACGAAATGTTGAAACAAAGGACGTAATGACAGGGAATGAAGAATGGTGTTAACAATCATGTGCAGGCGTGCCAGCAATATCAGCTAATAATGAGCAAAAGCCACCCTAGTCAGTATCTCACGCAACCACTCCCGGTCGGCACAAGTGGGGAACTGCGGTCGACGGATGTGATGGCAACCACTTCAGGAAATCAGTTTATCATAGTCATGACTGAACATTTCCTGATGTGGATCGAAGCAACCGCTGTACCCGCTCAGCGCGCAAGCATTGTATGCAGGGCGGTGATGGAGCACATCATGGCAGATCACGGAATACCGCGAAGCATGCTGACTGATCAAGGCCTTCGCTTCGAAAGTGAGGAGTTTCAGAACTGCTTGAGAGGCTTGGGAATAAAGAAAATTCGTACAACTTTATACCATCTTCACTCAAGCGGAATGACGGAGAGAAGCAAACGCACAATCAAGGATATGTTTGTAGCTAAAGGAGGATGCTGGAAGTAAACACTGCTATTGGTTCTGTTGGCCCACTGCTGCTCGCCGTAAGGAACAACGAAAAGGTCGCCATTCGAGCAAATATATGGGCGTGTGCCATGCTTATCAGTCTATCAGGAGATCGGGTTGGGGAAAAACGGGAGGGTGAACGCGTATGAATTAGCGGAACCTCAGAGACCGGCGAACCAAAATTTGACAAATTCACAGGAAGTTTCTTGAGAGTAGTCAACTAAAAGGTTATCGGGTCGATGTGCGGTGTCTGAACTTGGCGCGAGAGTTAGATACACAGACCAACAAAGCCTCGGGCAACGGTAGCCCGATCTACACAGTTCCTTGCAAAATGGAGCGGACCATATGAAGTATCAGTAAA
This sequence comes from Paragonimus westermani, assembly GCA_008508345.1. Lineage (NCBI taxonomy): Eukaryota > Metazoa > Platyhelminthes > Trematoda > Plagiorchiida > Troglotrematidae > Paragonimus > Paragonimus westermani. Next base: position 17,701 of record QNGE01003922.1, on the reverse strand, counting down.
TTTGATTGAGAATAGGAAAAATCAACATCGAGTCCATGAAAGCCAGCTTTGTAAACGGTGTGACACTCCTATCAGAAGAGGATGCACATCAGATGCGTCAACAGCATCGGTGGCCGACACGCAGATGGTCGAGAGAACGAAGGGAAACTGAGTGGCTTTTGTTTCAGCTACAACAATTTTTGCGGGGGAGGAGTATACTAAGAAAGAGAAATCTCGCCGTAATATCCACAATACAACTATTCACTAGTGAGGCAGGACCATGGATTTTGACACTAAAGTGGCCGCGAGAAATATACAAGCACTGGAGTGCATGGAAGAACTGGGCATTGGCTTCCGTGGCAGCCGTGACACTCTGCGACCAGTGTTGTACACGGATGAGTGCTCTTGTCCGTAATCCTGTTGAAACGCCCAACCCATGTATTGGTTACCTGAATAAACAATCACCACGCAATCCGCGATTCTAGCTTACGACTGTTTCACCCGGGGGCACATGAGTGAGTGTGTCTCTTGTTATCACCGAGCGCAGGTTCGATTGGCCAGATGAAGTATGAGGACCCGGATCGCATTCCGAAACGATGAATCTCCGCTCTAACTGTATCTAACGTTTGGAACTGCCGTGAAAACTCGACACTGGCAGAATGCTCATGATGCTTCCGATTTGAGAGAAGGCGTGCTTCCGACGTACATTGCACATTTATTGCGATTGCGGATCAATTACTAAAAATGAGGTGGGCACACGCGATTGGCCTAAAGGATACACAGGGCTAAAGGACTGAGGCACAGGGGAAAACATATCCAGGAGCAGGTAGCCATGTATCTGTAGAGGAAGGGGTTTTCAAACCATATCACGTTCTTTTAGTTCAATGCTTGTTGGTACTACATTCCGATTACTGTTCAAGAAATGCGTTTTAACTTTTTAGTGAACGAGGGTCGAGCACACACCCAGTTGCCCACTACACAAGTCCCGTTTCAGTCACCTTCAAGAAACCACTATCTACCATTAACCTAACCGTTGAGAGTTTGACAACTGATATCGCCGTTTAATACTTACCACTCCACAGGTTAAGACGGCCATCATTCTCGTGATTCGTGGAAGGTGGTCAGTGTGCCCGCTATGCCGTCACCTTAACCCCTCCTAATATTTAAATTAACACCTGGATGTAGCTGTACCTTTGAAGCGCATTGTTGTTATCCTCATTTTTGAGGCAGACGATCCTCCCTTGAATAAGCAGAGGTCAGTAATTCCGAATGGTATTTCCTGTAAAATTTCTAGGTATATCCCAATAAAGAGTATCCGTACCTGTCGCAGTTAACTTACGTGGCGTGGCTTCCTTCGACATTGATATTGTTCCTTCGTGAGGAGATAGTCTTGCCGGTACTGGGACTGCTTATCCAACTTTCCATGCACTCCGGTCGGACCTGTTGGAAGTGATCCAACAAAATAAAACTCAATCAGTGATCACTATCGACAATCGATCGACAATGAAAAGCCAAGGCTCAGCGCGTTGACCCACGCTTATTGTTATCGACCCTGGATAATAGAGTGTAAAGAGAGATACGTCAGGCCAGCGAGGCACGGAACGAGTTGTGTCGTTAGCTCCGGACCTGATGTTACAAAATGGGTAGAGTGACTAAAACAAAAGCAGGTGCAAAACCATAATCATCGAAAAGGTACAAATGAATGTGACTATCAAATATTACCTAGTATAGTCGACACAGACCTAATGCTTTTGAACTTACGTCGAATCAGTCTCTGTAACACTAACTTGTGGCTCTCAACAGAGTAGAGAGCATCCTGACAAATATCTAAAATATTTTCCGGGTGCACTTCGAAAGAAAAATTTGATGGCACGTTGTCATTTTCTCCTGAAATCACTTCGCACGTACCGCAGGATTCCATTCTTGTCACTCTCCGCTCTCCTGAATTCGTCAGTGTCTTACCAGGTATGCTTCCCGACAGTTCCGTATCGCACGCTGACGATCTTTGACTGTAGTTTTTGCGCGATTTAGGCTATCAACAGACTGTATTGCACATATTATTGTTCAACCAATTGTATCAGTGGAACGTCGATCACTTCTTGTTTTGGATGTGGTGATCGTTATTAAGTTGGTCAAAAAGTCTCTGACTACCCCAAGTGAATGCAAGCGTATTTCACTGAGTTCAGTGACAAGCAAATGAACGAATGCAACAGGACAGTTACGAAAGTTTTAGCAAGTTATAATAATAAAGAGCTTGACTCACAGAAAGGGTTCAAGAGGACCACCACAATATACCAAATTACCAGTATCAGGGACGTGAGGATGTTCCGAGAATACCGTGGGCGGCTGAAACGTGGTCGGTGCTGTGACGATGTTCGGAGTACAACGGAGCTAAAAATGGATGAGATCCGTGTAGTATCTACAAGCAACTACGCCATAGGTAGAAGAGCAGAAGGACGTGCGTGCACAAAACTTTATCGTTATTGCAAGGTCATTTTAAATCAATTCAAACAACATGCAGAGGTGACGCAAAAACGTCATTGTACAATAGCGAAGCATCGTTAGTGAACAAAACCAAGAAATAACTCTATAAACTCGACCTTCCAGGGTCGTTTTTCGCTCTGTCCGGTGCAACTTTGCTCTACAAGATATGGCGAATTTTTCCACAAACGACCATGCATGTTTCCGACGGAGACCTTCCATTTATGATCGCCACTTGTGACCACTTTCTATCTCTGTAGTGGATTCAACAATTGATACGCAGGTACAGGGCTGGGAGCTCATGTTCTTTGGTCGAGACACTTTCCATCCGGTGTCATGCTGGCTTCAGGTTTATTCAAAGACAATCATTAGAGTTGGTTTGGCACTGCTATTTGCTTTCGCAATGTCATCATGTTAACCACAGTATTTGTGAGGGGAAGTGGACATGTGTTGTCTGTCCTAATGACCACTTATGGCAAGCAATTGGATATTGCACTTCACTAATTTTTAACTCAAAGAGGCATTGATAACAACTGGTGGTTCCATATATCAGAGGGCTAATACCGTGTGAGAGAAAAATTGTTGGCTAACCAGAAAACTAGATCTTAACTTTCACAACTTTCTTTCGTGATCCTTCATACCAGTTTTCTTCTCAACAACGGAGAACGTCACTACGAGACCTTCAGAGAAATGAAAATAAACGAAAATTAACTCTCCTTGAGAACCTCGGTAAATGCGTGGGTAACGACAAGTGTTGTCCGGTTGAGATTTTCACATAAAGTTATGAAGACCAATCACTTCTTTTATAGCAATGCGCCGAATACGTTGTAGCTCATCGGTGATCTTTTCATAACCCGTGAACTCCAGTGATTTCGTATGTTCAAGCGTTAGTCGAACACTGACATCGGGAACTGTTTGAAATGCCGTAAAGTCGATAGAGGAAAAGTCCTTTTTATTACACCTGTAACATGCAGGCCAGCCGACTCTAATCTGGATGCCCGTGACTTCGCGGGCCAACCTTCGGGCAACGTGGACGCACCAGGGGACAACGCTCTTCCAAAGTGGGGGTTCGAACAACAGTTCTGAAAAGAGAAACAATACGAACAAACATGAGCCAAAGGTCCAGTCAGCCATGCACACGACTTACACAAACGAAAGCTAAAACGGCACCGACAACACAGCAGCACGCCCCGTAACACAACTCAAATTCAATTCGTGCGCGCTCGCTGGTTTCGCATGCGCGTTACANTTGACCCAGTTGCCTAGTTTGCGGAGGCGGTTAAAAGGCGAGAGTGAACCTGCTTCAGATATCTAGGGCAGGGTTGTCAAGAAACGGTAGCTGTCATACCTGTGTATATAGCTTTCGTTAGACCTTACTTGGAATACCACATCCAAATCAGGAGTATTCATAAAAAGAAGGCTATGATTATATTAGAATTATAGGCAAAAATTATCAGTCAGAATAAGAGAGAGAATACAAAGCTCAACGTGCCCAAATGCGGTCATTAGCTCCTCTTTCATTTGACCCCTATGGGGATTAGGGGTTGACTTGCTTGAAACGCTTAAAATAACTTGGCAGTTCACACACATGCAGACAGACATATTTTCCAGAGGAGAACTGTATTCCGCACCAAAGGAGAATTAACTCGAACAAACCTTGACGTACAAAATTTATCCCAGTTCATTCTTTCTGTTACCAGACAATACTTACAAGGAACGAACTTCGGTTAATATACTTATGATCACTTTGGTCACTGCAGTTAAGCAGATATTGTAACGCGCATGCGAAACCAGCGAGCGCGCACGAATTGAATTTGAGTTGTGTTACGGGGCGTGCTGCTGTGTTGTCGGTGCCGTTTTAGCTTTCGTTTGTGTAAGTCGTGTGCATGGCTGACTGGACCTTTGGCTCATGTTTGTTCGTATTGTTTCTCTTTTCAGAACTGTTGTTCGAACCCCCACTTTGGAAGAGCGTTGTCCCCTGGTGCGTCCACGTTGCCCGAAGGTTGGTCCACGAAGTCACGGGCATCCAGATTAGAGTCGGCTGGCCTGCATGTTACAGATATCGCATGGTATGAAAGAGCGTTTACAAGTCCCTTAGCACAACTTACCAGTCAGTGGTGTTTTTGGAAGGAACCCTTAGATTCGCAGTATGGTTGTTTAATCTTGTGTATTTTGCCGATTTGTTTGTATTTGTTCGTTTTTCGTCGTCTTCCTTCCCGTTCTCACTTTGTAACCGTCCTATCAGCTCGCTGGTCGATACTAATTTCATGTTCAAACCTCTCGAAACGTTTGTCGTTGACCGTCTTAATGTTTTGTCAATCATGATGCCTGACGAGAACGCATCAGGTCTCTTGAGTAAACGGACCTAGGGGACTGAATCACTATCGCAAGGTGCGTCTGGGCCCCCGACATACTAATCTGGATGTATCAGGTTCTGTCGTATTATCTTGGAAATCTGAACTGGACTGAAATCAGAGAGTGCACGACCTTTTGAAGATACGTGAGCTCTGACTTTTCTGGGTTTCTTTTGCGCACCACTTTGTATTAACTAACTTTCGACATAAACAATACTTGCTTACCTTTGTTGGTATTTTCTATTTGGATGTGCTAATATGTAACAGTTCTGTGCACTCATGTCTCACTCCGTACCACTTGACAGACTCCACCGGTACGATATAGAAGATACCTTCTTCCATTTATTTGGATATTGTCTATCAGATAGTTCTTGTTGTGTGCTGGCTGAAGTATTTTCAGTCCTAACGCTGTTTACTGATTAAGTAAAAATCTGGTGTATTATCGCCATAACTGATGACAAAACTGCTGTTCAGGCGGATATTTCTGCCTTCTACCACTAGTCCAAGGTGCTCTCCAATGACGTTTGGTTCATTTGTCAATCGAAAAGACCGTTTACTAGCTGCGAATTGACAGGACTTTCGCTCTAATAATACAGACGGTGCAGTAATGAACAAAATTTGCACGGGGAACAAGACTGACGTCGATTTACGGTTGATCACTATATTAACATTATTCTGCTAGTATGCTTCGCCCTTTTTTAAGTTGTCTGCTTTTAACCACCTTCACTTATTGCTACTGGTTTCAGTTACATGGAACACTAGGTTCTCTCTAACAACTGCATCAGGACAGGAAGGACACGTGTGTTGCGATATTATAACATTTCGTTTGCTGTTATCGGCCGCAAATTTGAAACATGCATGTTATATAATGCAGGTACTTGGAGACGAATAGGGCATGGGCAAGCATACATTCACACCAAATGTGTCATCAACACCGAGAGAAGCCAATGGGTTGCTTCAACCAATTTTGTGCAGACAACACTAGCTGGCGACTTCAGGTCGAAATATAATCGCTTGAGACCAGTAACTTTCGGTTCTGATCGCGAAACAATATTTTGAATGAGCTGAGTGGACCAACTTGGTGATCACTTTTCATAAAGTGTCTGGCAATCAACAATGCAAAATTTCCGGCAAGAGGTTCACCGGTTTGAGACTGTTGTGTCGTTAATTGTTTCAACCATTTCCGGAAGTGTACTGCTACTTGTTGATATAGTTGTCGACCTATGATCCTTATGTAAACGTCATAGTGACTGCAAGCAAGCTGGTAGACAACGTGGGGGGACAGAGTAGTTAAACCAACTGCGTTCGCGATTTTGTGGTACTGGTCCTTTCGTGGTCTGAAAAAGGGCAACTGGGCAGTCGTAAATGCATAGAATAGTGTAGACCTCAATTTGTACCTGATAGCGTTCGCCAGATTAAACCCTTTGCATTGAAGAGATACAAATTTATCTTTCTTTTGAGCGGTTAGGACTGGCTGATTGTACTTGTTCTTTACGTTTTAAGTTTCTACGAATTTTTCGGGATGCCCACTTGCCAGCAACCTTTTCTCCAAACGTTTTTTCCCCTGCCTGCAGGTTAAGAGGGTTTCACTTATAATGGCCATATCGCAACGCTCAGGATGTGTACCCAGTTTTTATTAACAGACACTGTTTTATGGTACTTGTCTCTAACTTTAAGGTGATTAGGTATCCATGAGACTTTCAACCTTACAATTCCAAAGTCTGATATGCTGCCGAATAAGCAACGAAAAATGTTTCTTTATCAGGTGTTTCTCTGACATATCAAGTTACGTCTAAATCATATTCTTTAGTGCACTTTTCGTGCGCGCGCTTACTCTCCTACCTGTTACCAATTCTGTGATTGGCTGTTTCTCAGTTTAAACGCTGACACCACACGCGCATCGATAAACTGCATAATGGGTGTTTCATTCTGGGGTAGACACACCACCTTGAATGTTTACACAATATAAAGCATTGGGTTCCCTTGATCCAGTTTACCAGAACAGCAAGAAGATAAATGTTGCGGGATGTTAACATTTCGATCTATCTCATCAGTCACATACTAAGTACAAACAGATTATATATCAAAGGCGTATGACAACAATCGCTGAATGGAATGATTTTCGGGTCGAAAGACCGCTTCCAGGGGAGGTGGATGGTATGAACCATCAACTTTTGCACACACAACACTGACTTTCTTTGTTTGATGAGCACAACGTCACTGCTGGCTAGAATTTTGGGGGTTGGGTGCCGTAGCAACACAGTGAACGACCTGGTTGTGCCGACATTGTGATCTGTTACCAAGATGTGCTTCGTAACTGATGACGCTGGGTTTCGCGTTCGGTTTTCTTTTGACTGTCCGTTCGCTCGACTTTAGGAGATGTCTGGCCATACGCTGACGCAAGCACCAGTCCGTTCTGCCGATATAACTGTCATTGCAACTGCAAGCGAACTGATAAATGATATGTGAAACGGAATATTTAGGTGTATCACGTCTAGCATTTCCATAACTAACTCTCCGAGTTGATGATAAGAGGCACAATGTCAGTTTGTGCATGAACCGGGCAATTGTTAGTTATCTTCAGGACTGCAACTTTACATTTGAACCGTCATACTTTCGTAAGCTTTAGGCCAGTTTAATCCGTCTTCAACCTGAGTAAAGAACCCTAATTTGACTTTTTGATTAGCAGAAAGACGCATCTTCGTCTGAGGCTATCCAGAAAAACATGCTACTAAGGCAGTTCAGTGGCTAACAGATAAACCCTACTCTGAACACTTCTTTAAACTAAGCCCTACTTCACTGAATACCGCAGACAAAGAGGTGGTCCGATGTTTGCTTTCATCTATCCACAGATTCCAAATCATGTTGGAAGATCTTTGCGTATTTCTGTGGACACCTACAAGTCACTGTCTAAAACTGAGCGATCAGCAAAGTAGTCTTGAGCTTGGATCCAATTTTCTTAACATGTGTCTCAATTACTACCGTACCGTCGGCTCTCAAGACTCGTTCTGAACGCTAGTTCAATTTCTATCCCAAATCTTAATGTGCGCTTATGTGTACTAGTCTACATGGCCGTGTGTATAACTGTTTAGTGAACTTTTTGTAAGACTGCTTATTTTAACTCATGTTTGCATTTACATCCACTGCAAAGGCAGGCCTGCGTTTTGTGATTTCTTTGTTTCAGCCTTCTGCAGTAACGAAGGAGGACGGCAACGAACACTTATGCCCTCTTCACTTAAGACTTTTTCGTTTGGAGATGTTGAACCCTATTTTTGACTGTGATATACTTTATGAAAAGTTGGAAATATCTCATCGTTACAATGTCTAGACACAGATCATTCGGACCCACATCTAAGGAAAGTATGCATTTGGTTAAAACTCAATGCGAATCCGTCAAACCTCGTGAACATGCTGACGAAGTGATTAGGTTGAGTTGCAAACTGTTGCTGAATGAGGCTGGCTGGAAAATCTATCGGAATATGAAAGCTGTGAGCAACTTGGGAACTTGTAAAATATATCGGAAATCGAATTGTCAAACACGATTGACATGGCTGATCACCTCACCTATGGATGCTATACCAAAGAACGTAACCACCAAGGTAACTTATTAGCACTCTAGGAAAAAAACATTATCATTGAAACGAGTGAAAAATAGACAGTAGCTTAACACAACGTCAGTATTCATTATCATTACTTCCATTAGTAGCCGATTTAACCGCAAAGTTGTTGTGCTACCCAGAGCCCTATTTCATTAAAACAGCTGTTGCTGGTGAAGCGTGAAATGTTAAGGTCAACATATGAAAGAAAAGGTCAAGAAAAGGGCCAGTTGTTGATCTTCAAAATAAGTATTAAGTTTTTTGTGCAACACCGCCTACCTCCCACATTTTTTGAAGCCTCCCTTTAAGAAAGTATTATTTTGGAATTTTTATACAGAAATGAACACCCGTCGTGTGATCACTGGCTACATTCCCCAAGACAACGAGGAGCCTACTACTGGGTGACCGTTTAGACTGTGTTGGCATATCTTGAGCTCATCAGTTGGAAACGGCGTTACCTACTCAAGTGATGCTCGTGCGTCAAAAACCTACCAATTCTTGAATTGCACAGTAACGCTCGTCTTGACTTCTTCACACACGGCGGATTGGTCCACTTTGCCACGAAACCCCCATAACTCTCCCCCTGGTAGACCACTGCATAGCTGGCTTGAGATTTATGCGATTTGGAGTAGGTTCAGTAACAAGTTGGGTATGCTAGTCAGTAGAGTCACCTGTCCAGGATCTTCCATTGTTCATACTAAGGTGTGCTTAATCTAGTTTGATGTCTTGGAGACCGAAGCCATCACCAGGTTTCCGAAAATCTACATATTTCCAACTATAACGTCAGTATAAGAGACAAGGAACAAAAAGCGCAGTTGAATACTTTCAATATGTGCGTACAGCTTAATTTCTGCTTGTATTGGGATTTTCCTAAGAAGTTATTTATGCTCACATGTTTCGTTTCTTTGATCGTCAGCCGATTGACAGGAGAGTCGTGCTTCATCGGGTCAACGACGTTTTATCAATCCACATGGGTGACACGAACCGCTGACTCAAATAATTAGACTGGCATTGCGTGGGCCACACCTGGGATACACCTGGCTTCGCACCTGGTTTGCCGGTCTGTTGATTAATCGGTTTGGTGGACGTGTCATCATCCGACATTCGTGTTATATTTCTGCATTTACTTCGCTTTCCTTGGCTCTCACTTCTGACTTAACCACACACATGTTTTGCGTTATTATGCTGTCTGTTCGGGGTAGAAATACAACTATCACTTACTGATGAGAATGTGGGAACACTCATAAATACGCTCATTCGATGTTCATTGGCATACGGGTAAGTGGACCTTCATAGCACAATCTGAGAAAAATTGACTACCTAGTTTGCCCTTCAGTCTGTGACAGAGGGTATTAGCCTTAACAACATAGCGATGAAGATGATATTGTTGCTGCGTATTCAGTCACACTTTCACACTGGCGGAACATGATTTAACTGATATCAAGGTTTATTTATATGAGTCAACTTCAACCTATATCTGCAGGGTGGATAACAAAACCTTTTAGATTGATCTACAGCTATCGCCTGTTGTTACTTTAACTGACCTCAGTACACTTCAGTTACACGTCGGTAATTCCTCATGTTTTTGAACTCTGTGCGTTGTTCAGTGTGTAGTGAGCAATCACAAAAATTCCGACGGAAGCAAAGCCCATGAAACTTGTTAGAACACACAGTCACCTACATCCGGTATAGTCTGCCCAAGACACGCAGCGTGGTCCTAACCAAGTGCTGGATGACCTACAAGTTCCTAAGTCGTCTGAATGACTGATGAAGTCCACAGATTCCAGCAATACAGCCTTGAGCGTGCCGAATTTCCGTGCCACCGGACCAGAACTACACAAAGAGTGGCGGTTTTCGGCTTATGCACTTACCGTTAGTCCGTCCTCCCTGGCACAGCATACCTGCGGCCCTTGCTTGGGTTTGTGAGATCGGTTACCAGCCACTTAGGACAAATGGGCATTCACTGATCCAGCCGATTGCGTAAACCAAATACGGCATTTATTGTTCACAATAAATCGCCTCAACTAACGTATCATTTGATTTTCCTAACAACTTTTCGCGTGTTCCTCGCATAGTTGTTCACTGTGATAAATCCCGAGAGGCTCTAAGGCTGGATTACAGAGGTCCTTATAGTAGTGTGGTGTGGATGACACATCACACAATAACACCACTACTCTGTAGTCTGAGAGAGGCATGCTTTTAGGTACTGAAGTAACCCCGGGAGAATACAACAAAGGGAGACGGACTGCACTCTGTCCTGAAATGGTGTGTTCCGTACATGAACTCGACATTGACAAACATGGCGTCCCTGGATCAGCGTCTCGTGTGAATGAATGTTTCTGTTTGTTATGGTGTTGAAGCATGTACCCTGTGATGATTTTGCAGGTAAACAATCCTTGCGTCATTCCCGTTTTTGCCTCTCAACAGCAATTTGATTAGCCCAGACACTGAAACATCGCCTAACAACGTAGCAATCTGTAGTACATTCCCAGCGTGACCACGTAGAAACCGCTACTGCAAGTGACCCGCACGTATGTATCCACCAGTAAGAAGTGGGTCCAAAGCGCTTCATGGGATCACGGATAAGAAGAATAACCTACTGGTTTCGGTTAACGCACGAGATCTGCACACCAAGTTTCGTTTCACTGCTCATGCACTATGTATTGAAGCTACAGACCTATTGTGGTGGATTGTCAGGTCGGAGGTGCGAGTTTTTCCAACACTTAGAGGAACATCTCGACACGATGTTGGAATACGGTCAAGGCCAACAGTGGGTTCTTGCGGACACAACGCAATGTCCTAACCACTAGACTATCACGGCCGAGCGTTCGAAAACTCGCACCTCCGACCTGACAATCCACCACACTATGTTAAAACAGTTAAGATTTGCGTATAACGTTTCTAGTTTTCATGGGCCTGCTGTCGAACTGCATCGCTCTGTTTAAAGAAAATCCCTGGGCAACGCGACACTGGGTTCTGGCCATCGTAATACGTTTTTTCTGATTGCTGTGACAGATCGTAAGAATGAGGCGCACTGCTTGTCATTAGCCTGCTCAGCACAGACGACATTTTATGCTACCGGACTACGTCTCTCCCATTATTAAGCTTACACGACAGATTAAATAAAATAGGACAGATACAGTACGATCACAGAACCGCGGTCCGTTGAAAGTCACATACCCTGTGATGAGCGACCTAAGAACAACATTGGACCTACGCGAGTTGATTGCGATCAAGTAGATCAAACGATTCGCACAAAGTATCGCACTCCGGCAATTGAACGATTTCAATAATTGGATCAGCTGCTAGAGCAGAACGAGATTGTAGGCCTTACACATTGACGCGGGTATGTCTGTACAGCCGTCTTGTCCGAATAAGTAACGAAACAATGAAACTTACTATCAATAACACTAGTGTTGTTTGATCAAATTTGCCTGTGCCAACAACCATTGTCTGGCCAATCAAATTAATATATCCTCCTAGTAAAACCAGCAAAATCATCAATAAAAAAGAACAGATTGGTGAGCAATCTCTGTTTGCTTAGGCCCCCCAAAATTTAACCAGCGTAAACCATGACAAACGTAACACAACAGTTGAGCAAAGTTACTGACATATTTTTCAACCAGAATGAGAACGTGTCATTTTATCCTGCGTTTCTCCCGAAACAGCATCGCGAATCGGACTGTTTACCTGCCGAAACGCTCGTAAAATTTACACCTCTTCCTTTTCGTGACTTCTGAGAAGGATATGTAAAGACAGTACTAATTTCCAGAGTAGATTTGATCAATTTTTCAGGCGCAGCTCCGAAGTCCAAAGCAAAGAATTTCAGCTACTTTGGTTAGTTTTGTGCATCGTCAACGGTAGCGGTTGGTAGTACTGGTGAATCTGCTTGATCCTCTCCTTCCGGATCACGTCCCCTCACTCGACGCTTCTCGACACTACCAATGATGTACTAGCTCCAGATGTATGGAACATTGTAGTTGGGCTGATTCATCTCGAACTTAACTCTTGGGTGTTCATGCCATTTTATTCAACCCCTTCCAGGAAAATTCGACGATCAACAGAAACTAACTTGTTCCTCAGGCACTACTGCAAACGGTCGTGATTTGAATCCGGCTGTGAACTGAACGTTGACGTTGACATTGGAATGTTCAAGTCAGGCTAGTTCAAGAAGGACATCGGTTGGTGTACGTGAAGTTGGGCAACTATCCTAATATGAGGTTCTCCAACTCCCGAGAAAACATCACTGTGACAGTTTTCGAAATTTACATTCAAAAGGCTAAGTAACTCCTTGATCCGTTGACTGTATAAAAACAATACAGTTTGGTGGTAAAAGTACAAACCGAACATTGAATGATTCTGTACTCACTCAATACCAGAGGACATTGCTCCTAAACAACAATCCGTCGTTCCTTGAGTACAATCTTCTGGTTTAATTTCAGCAACCAACAACGTGTAGTGCTCCGTAATTGATGGTTCGCCGTTTTCCCGAGCGTACATGTGAGCAACTTAAAAGTGGCACAGCTGACTTTACTCAACTTTCAATTCGTTTCAAGTTGATGCCTGTTTGAGGATGCTCCTTTACCGTCTTACTGCTCAGTTAGACCCTCATTCGTCATCACGTTCGGAACGGCCTTGCGAGGCCCCCAAAAGAAATCTGGGCATACAGCTCTGTGTAGCGCGTGGTTTCAAAAGTCTGTCAGTGAACTTCGCCTCTTCAATGAATGCTACCAACTTTCGTCTGATTAGAAACCTCGGCCCATGCAGTCATTTAGCCTGTTTACTGGACACGGGAAGGGAGTCAGGTTGCATGAGACAACACGGTAACAATAAGCCGCTGGGTGCGTAGGCGGCGTCAACGTCAAATCACAATATTGGGCGGAAGCCGCGCAGTAATTAGTCGAATGAGATGTGCAATGCGTCCACGACGTATGAACCCGGTAACAAAATCTTGAGTCCAGACCAGAGGGCTTATCTAAAGGGCTAGGGCCAAGCCCAGGAAGGGAACGGCCACAAATCAACGCTGTGACCACAGCCAAACTAGCTAGATGTGGATGAAGGGGTGTAGGCTCAGCTACAGTCATGTCGCTGAACCCCACCGTCCCAGTGTATTGACCATCAAGGTCCACGATCGAGAAGGTTTGGCCAGTCACACGTTTCAGCGCTTGGTAGGCAATGCTGAGCTGAAAGCCAGCTCGTGACGGTGAGTGCAAACGGACAAAGCAAAAGTACGACAGCTCCCTAAAGCATAGTGCGATCACGGCAGTTTTTTCACCAAAACCATGACTACTAAAAAGCCGCATTCATGAACGAAACAGATTTATAGGCTACAGAAAGACAGTAAAAACCGGGAATTTTCCGAAGAATCTGAGGCAGCTGATGCTGCACTCCTAGGTTTATCACCTCATTTGTGGAATCTGATTTGATGTATTGTAGCCATGTTGTCAAAACAGTGAGCGTCACTTGGTATCTCTCAATTGTGTTGAGTAAAGTGAGTAGCCGTCGCCTGCCTGGTGGGAGTCCTCGTGAGCACTCAACGCCATCTGAGATGGCGGTGTATCACAGTCAATGAGATACTTGAATGCGTACTGTTTCTGGTTCTTCGGTCTAGCCTTCTTTTATTAGTAATTTTAAAGCTATTTTTATCGTCATTAGTCCACAATCTCCTCATTAATGTTTCATCCCAAGTCACTATTGAGGTGAGCGGCCGTCCGAGTCACAACGCATTCTGGCTAGGCTCATGACTGATGATGATGATGCTCCTGACGTACATTCAGATGAACGGCGATGGACAGCTCTTTAGTGCAGCAGACAACCAAAAATGAGGAAAATCCACGAGTCTGTAACTCCGTGAGTGCCTGTTTTGTGTTCTCATTTGCCCAGAGGCCATACATCCGTCAGTTTACGATAATTGACTGGCATTCAAGTGGAGAGTGTAGTAGGTGCTCACTAGAAGACAGTAGTGGACAAACTGCCAAATTCAAACCACGTGAGTGAGCCTAAGCAATACTGAGAACACATCTCAGTGGCTGTGAAAACACTTTGTGAGGAGATATGCTCTAAAGGAGCTCTGCATATGCGACAGAACTAGATTTCTGTTACACCGACAAACTTCAAGAACAAGCGTCACTCTATTCCATTTGGCTCCGAATATGACTTCAACCGTCAAGAACGTAAACGCAAGCTGATTGATAGCTTTCACAAACACCGTGAGCACCACTTGGTCAAGCAGATGCGAGAGGTGGGACGAACCTCGCATCTGGAACAGCAGAAAGCTATCTCCCATAATTCGTGTTTGTACTGGCCATCAAGTCGATGTAAATGAGATCATATGCGAAAAGCATGGTCCACATACCACGAGCCAACCGCGCCGACTCGACGAGTCAGCTGAACATTTTAGAAAAGGGTTCAGCTGCCTTCCACCGTATCACATAGACGACGGGACTCGAATAGCCAGCTATTATGTCGCTGCCCCCCAACCAGGTCAGAAGCACGAGTGGCACTGCGGCCCAAAAAATCGTAACGTAACAAGGCTCCCGGACCAGGTCTCTTCTCGTCATGGCTGGCGAAGTGAGGGTTGCATCAAAACTGATGAAACCCCATCAGACGGTTTCGGAAACTGAAGGGGTATCTCGTGATTGCCAGTAATCCCCGTTTTCTTAAGAAAAGTCCGAAGTCTATGTGACGACTTCGAGGGTATTAGTCTGGTGTCTGTTGGACCCAGGTTACTAAATGACGTTTTGCTACGCCAGTTCACAGCGCACACAGAAAGTGTGATACTCGGAATAAGGGACGTCGAATAGCCCTAGGAATCATACGTGAATTGAAACCTCCCACGCAAGTAATAAGGAGAAGACCTGGTACTGGTAGCAGCAAGCAATTGTTATTCGTGAATTGAGAGGTCGAATTTACGGATGTACAACAGTATTAGAGAAATCACGGCCTGTCATTGGCTGATCTCATGAGCACATGCAACATCATAAACTGTATGTTAATTGATGGAATACGGAACAGATGAATCGGCGAGTTAACGGAAGGCGCAACACTGAGACCGTTCGTCCAATGCTGATGGTGTATCATTAGCGCGATATTTGGATTGGCCGTTTGTCAGATGTTCTGTTGTGTCGGGGTTTGAATAATCCGTGAATCGAGATTTCCACCACAGAAAGTCAGACACATGAAGAGCAAGAAGGATTTCCCTTTGGTCGCTAACAATCCGGTGGGTTTTGTATTTTCCAGGACGATATAAACGGTCTTAATCATTGGCTCATTGAAGATGACTTACCATTTAACATAAGGAAACGCATCGTTTGACATATTCGCACCCAGATTCTGCCTTGGGACAAAATAAACATTCTGCATACGCGAACACGACTCAAGGACTCCAGCCTCAGGGTGCTCTACTCTGGCAAGAAAATAAATGGCAGTGTCCATAAAGTTCAAAGTATGCCAAATTTCTCAAACATGGTCTATAGACTATTTCATTCTGGAGTCAACGCCACAACGTCTAGCTCGATGGAAATAGACACAATTAGATCGCTCGTATCTAAAAGACGACATGACATTAAGATGGCCCAGAAACGGCCTAAGGTGAGCGTTATTAGGCAAAAACGTTGTCAGCTTTAGGCTATTTCTGATTGGTTTAAAGCTATCTGAGCAGTCTTAATCACAGCCTGCGTCTTACTTCACGCACCTAGTTCTCCACTAGCGGATAACTCATAATGAATTGGGAATACGTAATTGAGTAACAGTTCGATTGAATGTCTGTGGTGTATAGACAGAAATTCTTAGCCGACCTTTACCCACTCAGGAGGGTATTAAATAACCCCACTTTCACGGCTGACTCGGTCAAATTATTTGAAACTCTGTTCGATTAGCCCATACGAGATCAACCATAGCTACACTTCCGTTGGCCATCTGCCCGCTACACTATTAAAGATCACTATATGTGCCACCAAATATTTGTTGGCTGTCTGTTTGTAAATGTGTCTGTCTGCTGCACGCGTTTACGTGCTCGTTATTGGTATGCTACACAATAATATTTTCAGTCATTTTCTATTTATACCACTCTTTTGTAAAATATTCCGTATATTCCATTAGTGTCCAAAGCAAAGGAGGGAACGTGCAGGCATTATATATTTTTCTACTGTATAATGGCTCCGGGTGTATCTTGAATTTACTATACAGTACTTCGTGTACTAAATACTTATTGAGCGCGTACACTTACAACACCTGCGGTTTCCCAAACTACTATGAGCACAGCGAACACTGTTGAATAAAAATGCCGAGATCAGCCTACCGAACGATCAACAGTCGAACTAGTGACCATTTTTAGGATGTCGAACGTGAATTTAACGTCATCTCATCCAGGTACTTTGTAGTATGTATCAGTTATTTTGAAAACAGTGACGTACACGAGATGTACAATATACTCCAAAGTGGACAGGTTTGCAGCATCCAGGTGAAGCAGCGGTTCACTTATTTACATAGGCGTTCACCTAGACAGTATATTCCATGCAACAAATGTGGTCTGTTGTGGGCGTCAACTGCGTTACATCATTGTCGTTGTTAGCCACAGAGTAGCCAACGCTCGCTCTGCATCAAACCGTGGTAGTGGTTTTTCAGAAGAAGCTTCGAAACCAATCTAACCTATGAAATTTAAACGTGAATTACAGTGACGTCATTTTGAGGTCAAAGTCTAATCGGTGTTCAGGCGGGTTCGCCAGATGAAAAAGTTGTTCGATCTAGCAGATTATTGTGAGTGCTCAAAGTACGATAAATGAGATGCATATGTAGACCAAGAGGATTGACTGTGACTTATGTTAGTCTATGCATTACAGTTTTACTTCAAGGCAGCTGATTTGACTAAGCGACCGTACGACACTATACCATAATAAAGAACAGACCGGAAAGCAGTCACTTCGTCCAGTAACTGTTTCGCACGAGCTCCCTTTGATGATTTGACATATTCCGTTTTTGTGTAACCGTACCACCCCTCCAGATAAACTTCCATGTTGTATATGACAAGAAATATATTTAATTAAATATGCTTAAGACCATTATTACTTAGTTTGGTATAACGATATATTGAGAGGAAATGGAGTTAGTTCATTATGTCACTCACAAGAGTTGGATAAGCCAGGTTGCTAGTCAGTCAAGGTTCACTTCCACTCACTGACGAATCTAACTAAACCCGTAATTCAAAACTGAACAAGTCATTTTGGCAGGTGTTGTGAATCCAGAAGGCGGATGACATGGAGGTTGTTCTATTGGAGAAACCAATACACCACT